>JAWWNI010001605.1:0-38540 GCA_034642065.1 Darevskia nairensis | reverse complement strand
CGCGAAAACGTTTTTTGAAATTCACAAATTCACCCAAACTCTGACGTTATCCAATTCTCTTAAAAATGGTGCAAAACTGTTGAAATTTCTCACCTGAAAGATTTCGCTGTGGAAACCAATAGTGTTTTTATCCTTGGCCAGAATATCAGGGTTAGGGTTAGGGTAAGGGTTAGGGTTAGGGTTAGGGTTAGGGTTAGGGTTAGGGTTAGGGTTAGGGTTGGGGTTAGGGTTAGGGTTAGGGTTAGGGTTAGGGTTAGGGTTAGGGTGGAAACAAAAGTGTTTTTTCCTATGCTAGAAAATCAGGCCTTGGCGACTACACTTGCGGAAAAAGTTCTTTTTTTAAACTTCACAATTTCACCAAAAATCTGACGTTATCCAATTCTCTCAAAAATGGTGGCAAATTTTTGCAAATTCTACCCTGAGAGGTTTGGTGTTGGAAACAGAAGCGTCTTTATCCTAGGGTTAGGGTTAGGGTTAAGGTTAGGGTTAGGGTTAGGGTTAGGGTTAGGGTTAGGGTTAGGGTTAGGGTTAGGGTTAGGGTTAGGGTTAGGGTTAGGGTTAGGGTTAGGGTTAGGTGGTGGAAACAAAAGTTTTTTTTTCCTATGCCAGAAAATCAGGCCTTGGCGACTACACTTGCGGAAAACGTTTTTTTAAATTTCACAATTTCACGAAAAATCTTACGTTATCCAATTCTCTCAAAAATGGTGACAAATTGTTGCAAATTCTTCCTTAGAGGTTTGGCATTGGAAACAGAAGTGGTTTTATCTTATGCCAGAAAATCAGGCTTTGGCGACACTACGAGCAGAAAAACCTTTTTTGAAAATTTCACAATTGGACCAAAAATCTGACGTTCTCCAATTAACTCAAAAATGGTGCCAAAGTGTTGCAAAATCTCCCCTGGAGGTTTGGCGTTGGAAACTGAAGCGTTTTTAATCCTCCGCTAAGAAATGTGGCCTCAGCGACTTCAAGAGCAGAAAAACGTTTTTCCAAAATTTCACAAATTCACCCAAACTCTGACATTATTCAAGTCTCTCAAAAATGGTGCCAAACTGCTCAAAATTCTCCCCTGAAAGATTTCGCTGTGGAAACAATAGTTTTTTTTATCCTTAGCCAGAATATGTGGGTTAGGTTTAGGGTTAGGGTTAGGGTTAGGTTTAGGTTTAGGTTTAGATTTAGGGTTAGGGTTAGGGTTAAGGTTAGGGTTAGGGTTAGGGTTAGGGTTAGGGTTAGGGTTAGGGTTAGGTGTTGGCAACAAAAGTGTTTTTTCCTATGCTAGAAAATCAGGCCTTGGCGACTACACTTGCGGAAAACGTTTTTTTAAATTTCACAATTTCACGAAAAATGTTACGTTATCCAATTCTCTCAAAAATGGTGACAAATTGTTGCAAATTCTTCCCTGAGAGGTTTGGCGTTGGAAATAGAAGTGGTTTTATCTTAGGCGAGAAAATCAGGCTTTGGCGACACTACGAGCAGAAAAACATTTTTTGAAAATTTCACAATTGGACCAAAAATCTGACGTTATCCAATTAACTCAAAAATGGTGCCAAAGTGTTGCAAAATCTCCCCTGGAGCTTTGGCGTTGGAAACTGAAGCATTTTTAATCCTCCGCTAAGAAATGTGGCCTCGGCGACTTCAAGAGCAGAAAAAAGTTTTTTTGAAAATTTCACAATTTCACCCAAACTCTGACGTTATCCAATTCTCTCAAAAATAGTGCTAAACTGTTGAAATTTCTCCCATGAAAGATTTTGCTGTGGAAACAATAGTGTTTTTATCCTTTGCCAGAATATCAGGGTTAGGGTTAGGGTTAGGGTTAGGGGTGGGGGTAGGGGTAGGGGTAGGGGTAGGGGTAGGGGTAGGGGTAGGGGTAGGGGTAGGGGTAGGGGTAGGGGTAGGGGTAGGGGTAGGGGTAGGGGTAGGGGTAGGGGTAGGGGTAGGGTTAGGTGGTGGAAACAAAAGTGTTTTTTCGTATGCTATAAAATCAGGCCTTGGTGACTACACTTGCGGAAAAAGTTCTTTTTTTAAACTTCACAATTTCACCAAAAATCTTACGTTATCCAATTCTCTCAAAAATGGTGGCAAATTGTTGCAAATTCTACCCTGAGAGGTTTGGCGGTGGAAACAGAAGCGTTTTGATCCAAGGCCGGAAAATCAGGCCTCGGCAATTTAACCTGCGCGAAAACGTTTTGTGAAATTCACAAATTCACCAAAACTCTGACGTTATCCAATTCTCTTAAAAATGTTGCCAAACTGTTGAAATTTCTCACCTGAAAGATTTCGCTGTGGAAACAATAGTGTTTTTATCCTTGGCCAGAATATCAGGGTTAGGGTTAGGGTTAGGGTTAGGGTTAGGGTTAGGGTTAGGGTTAGGGTTAGGGTTAGGGTTAGGGTTAGGGTTAGGGTTAGGGTTAGGGTTAGGGTTAGGGTTAGGGTTAGGGTGGAAACAAAAGTGTTTTTTCCTATGCTAGAAAATCAGGCCTTGGCGACTACAGTTGCGGAAAAAGTTCTTTTTTTAAACTTCACAATTTCTACAGAAATCTGACGTTATCCAATTCTCTCAAAAATGGTGGCAAATTTTTGCAAATTCTACCCTGAGAGGTTTGGTGTTGGAAACAGAAGCGTCTTTATCCTAGGGTTAGGGTTAGGGTTAGGGTTAGGGTTAGGGTTAGGGTTAGGGTTAGGGTTAGGGTTAGGGTTAGGGTTAGGGTTAGGGTTAGGGTTAGGGTTAGGGTTAGGGTTAGGGTTAGGGTTAGGGTTAGGGTTAGGGTTAGGGTTAGGGTTAGGTGGTGGAAACAAAAGTTTTTTTTTCCTATGCCAGAAAATCAGGCCTTGGCGACTACACTTGCGAAAAACGTTTTTTTAAATTTCACAATTTCACGAAAAATCTTCCGTTATCCAATACTCTCAAAAATGGTGAAAAATTGTTGCAAATTCTTCCTTAGAGGTTTGGCATTGGAAACAGAAGTGGTTTTATCTTAGCCGAGAAAATCAGGCTTTGCCGACACTACGAGCAGAAAAACATTTTTTGAAAATTTCACAATTGGACCAAAAATCTGACGTTATCCAATTAACTCAAAAATGGTGCCAAAGTGTTGCAAAATCTCCCCTGGAGGTTTGGCGTTGGAAACTGAAGCGTTTTTAATCCTCCACTAAGAAATGTGGCCTCAGCAACTTCAAGAGCAGAAATTTTTTTTTCGAAAATTTCACAAATTCACCCAAACTCTGACATTATTCAAGTCTCTCAAAAATGGTGCCAAACTGCTCAAAATTCTCCCCTGAAAGATTTCGCTGTGGAAACAATAGGTTTTTTTTAATCCTTAGCCAGAATATGAGGGTTAGGTTTAGGGTTAGGTTTAGGGTTAGGGTTAGGGTTAGGGTTAGGGTTAGGGTTAGGGTTAGGGTTAGGGTTAGGGTTAGGGTTAGGGTTAGGGTTAGGGTTAGGGTTAGGGTTAGGGTTAGGGTTAGGGTTAGGGTTAGGGTTAGGGTTAGGGTTAGGTGGTGGAAACAAAAGTGTTTTTTCCTATGCTATAAAATCAGGCCTTGGCGACTACACTTGCGGAAAACGTTCTTTTTTTAAACTTCACAATTTCACCAAAAATCTTACGTCATCCAATTCTCTCAAAAATGGTGGCAAATTGTTGCAAATTCTACCCTGAGAGGTTTGGCGGTGGAAACAGAAGCGTTTTGATCCTAGGCCGGAAAATCAGGCCTCGGCAATTTAACCTGCGCGAAAACGTTTTTTGAAATTCACATATTCACCCAAACTCTGACGTTATCCAATTCTCTTAAAAATGTTGCCAAACTGTTGAAATTTCTCACCTGAAAGATTTCGCTGTGGAAACAATAGTGTTTTTATCCTTGGCCAGAATATCAGGGTTAGGGTTAGGGTTAGGGTTAGGGTTAGGGTTAGGGTTAGGGTTAGGGTTAGGGTTAGGGTTAGGGTTAGGGTTAGGGTTAGGGTTAGGGTTAGGGTGGAAACAAAAGTGTTTTTTCCTATGCTAGAATATCAGGCCTTGGCGACTACAGTTGCGGAAAAAGTTCTTTTTTTAAACTTCACAATTTCACCAGAAATCTGACGTTATCCAATTCTTTCAAAAATGGTGGCAAATTTTTGCAAATTCTACCCTGAGAGGTTTGGTGTTGGAAACAGAAGCGTCTTTATCCTAGGGTTAGGGTTAGGGTTAGGGTTAGGGTTAGGGTTAGGGTTAGGGTTAGGGTTAGGGTTAGGGTTAGGGTTAGGGTTAGGGTTAGGGTTAGGGTTAGGGTTAGGGTTAGGGTTAGGGTTAGGTGGTGGAAACAAAAGTTTTTTTTTCCTATGCCAGAAAATCAGGCCTTGGCGACTACACTTGCGGAAAACGTTTTTTTAAATTTCACAATTTCACGAAAAATCTTACGTTATCCAATTCACTCAAAAATGGTGAAAAATTGTTGCAAATTCTTCCTTAGAGGTTTGGCATTGGAAACAGAAGTGGTTTTATCTTAGCCGAGAAAATCAGGCTTTGGCGACACTACGAGCAGAAAAACATTTTTTGAAAATTTCACAATTGGACCAAAAATCTGACGTTATCCAATTAACTCAAAAATGGTGCCAAAGTGTTGCAAAATCTCCCCTGGAGGTTTGGCGTTGGAAACTGAAGCGTTTTTAATCCTCCGCTAAGAAATGTGGACTCAGCAACTTCAAGAGCAGAAATTTTTTTTTCGAAAATTTCACAAATTCACCCAAACTCTGACATTATTCAAGTCTCTCAAAAATGGTGCCAAACTCCTCAAAATTCTCCCCTGAAAGATTTCGCTGTGGAAACAATAGGTTTTTTTTAATCCTTAGCAATAATATGAGGGTTAGGTTTAGGGTTAGGGTTAGGGTTAGGGTTAGGGTTAGGGTTAGGGTTAGGGTTAGGGTTAAGGTTAGGGTTAGGGTTAGGGTTAGGGTTAGGGTTAGGGTTAGGGTTAGGTGGTTAGGGTTAGGGTTAGGGTTAGGGTTAGGGTTAGGGTTAGGGTTAGGGTTAGGGTTAGGGTTAGGGTTAGGGTTAGGGTTAGGGTTAGGGTTAGGGTTAGGGTTAGGGTTAGGGTTAGGTGGTGGAAACAAAAGTGTTTTTTCGTATGCTAGAAAATCAGGCCTTGCCGACTACACTTGCGGAAAAAGTTCTTTTTTTAAACTTCACAATTTCACCAAAAATCTTACGTTATCCAATTCTCTCAAAAATGGTGGCAAATTGTTGCAAATTCTACCCTGAGAGGTTTGGCGGTGGAAACAGAAGCATTTTGATCCTAGGCCAGAAAATCAGGCCTCGGCAATTTAACCTGCGCGAAAACGTTTTTTGAAATTCACAAATTCACCCAAACTCTGACGTTATCCAATTCTCTTAAAAATGGTGCCAAACTGTTGAAATTTCTCACCTGAAAGATTTCGCTGTGGAAACCAATAGTGTTTTTATCCTTGGCCAGAATATCAGGGTTAGGGTTAGGGTAAGGGTTAGGGTTAGGGTTAGGGTTAGGGTTAGGGTTAGGGTTAGGGTTAGGGTTAGGGTTAGGGTTAGGGTTAGGGTGGAAACAAAAGTGTTTTTTCCTATGCTAGAAAATCAGGCCTTGGCGACTACACTTGCGGAAAAAGTTCTTTTTTTAAACTTCACAATTTCACCAAAAATCTGACGTTATCCAATTCTCTCAAAAATGGTGGCAAATTTTTGCAAATTCTACCCTGAGAGGTTTGGTGTTGGAAACAGAAGCGTCTTTATCCTAGGGTTAGGGTTAGGGTTAGGGTTAGGGTTAGGGTTAGGGTTAGGGTTAGGGTTAGGGTTAGGGTTAGGGTTAGGGTTAGGGTTAGGGTTAGGGTTAGGGTTAGGGTTAGGGTTAGGTTTAGGTGGTGGAAACAAAAGTTTTTTTTTCCTATGCCAGAAAATCAGGCCTTGGCGACTACACTTGCGGAAAACGTTTTTTTTAAATTTCACAATTTCACGAAAAATCTTACGTTATCCAATTCTCTCAAAAATGGTGACAAATTGTTGCAAATTCTTCCTTAGAGGTTTGGCATTGGAAACAGAAGTGGTTTTATCTTAGGCCAGAAAATCAGGCTTTGGCGACACTACGAGCAGAAAAAATAAAAAAAAAAACCTTTTTTGAAAATTTCACAATTGGACCAAAAATCTGACGTTCTCCAATTAACTCAAAAATGGTGCCAAAGTGTTGCAAAATCTCCCCTGGAGGTTTGGCGTTGGAAACTGAAGCGTTTTTAATCCTCCGCTAAGAAATGTGGCCTCAGCGACTTCAAGAGCAGAAAAACGTTTTTCGAAAATTTCACAAATTCACCCAAACTCTGACATTATTCAAGTCTCTCAAAAATGGTGCCAAACTGCTCAAAATTCTCCCCTGAAAGATTTCGCTGTGGAAACAATAGTTTTTTTTATCCTTAGCCAGAATATGAGGGTTAGGTTTAGGGTTAGGGTTAGGGTTAGGTTTAGGTTTAGGTTTAGATTTAGGGTTAGGGTTAGGGTTAAGGTTAGGGTTAGGGTTAGGGTTAGGGTTAGGGTTAGGGTTAGGGTTAGGGTTAGGGTTAGGTGTTGGCAACAAAAGTGTTTTTTCCTATGCTAGAAAATCAGGCCTTGGCGACTACACTTGCGGAAAACGTTTTTTTAAATTTCACAATTTCACGAAAAATCTTACGTTATCCAATTCTCTCAAAAATGGTGACAAATTGTTGCAAATTATTCCCTGAGAGGTTTGGCGTTGGAAACAGAAGTGGTTTTATCTTAGCCGAGAAAATCAGGCTTTGGCGACACTACGAGCAGAAAAACATTTTTTGAAAATTTCACAATTGGACCAAAAATCTGACGTTATCCAATTAACTCAAAAATGGTGCCAAAGTGTTGCAAAATCTCCCCTGGAGGTTTGGCGTTGGAAACTGAAGCATTTTTAATCCTCCGCTAAGAAATGTGGCCTCGGCGACTTCAAGAGCAGAAAAAAGTTTTTTTGAAAATTTCACAAATTCACCCAAACTCTGACGTTATCCAATTCTCTCAAAAATAGTGCTAAACTGTGGAAATTTCTCCCCTGAAAGATTTTGCTGTGGAAACAATAGTGTTTTTATCCTTTGCCAGAATATCAGGGTTAGGGTTAGGGTTAGGGTTAGGGGTGGGGGTAGGGGTAGGGGTAGGGGTAGGGGTAGGTGTAGGGGTAGGGGTAGGGGTAGGGGTAGGGGTAGGGGTAGGGGTAGGGGTAGGGGTAGGGGTAGGTGGTGGAAACAAAAGTGTTTTTTCCTATGCTATAAAATCAGGCCTTGGTGAATACACTTGCGGAAAAAGTTCTTTTTTTAAACTTCACAATTTCACCAAAAATCTTATGTTATCCAATTCTCTCAAAAATGGTGGCAAATTGTTGCAAATTCTACCCTGAGAGGTTTGGCGGTGGATACAGAAGCGTTTTGATCCTAGGCCGGAAAATCAGGCCTCGGCAATTTAACCTGCGCGAAAACGTTTTTTGAAATACATAAATTCACCCAAACTCTGACGTTATCCAATTCTCTTAAAAATGGTGCCAAACTGTTGAAATTTCTCACCTGAAAGATTTCGCTGTGGAAACAATAGTGTTTTTATCCTTGGCCAGAATATCAGGGTTAGGGTTAGGGTTAGGGTAAGGGTTAGGGTTAGGGTTAGGGTTAGGGTTAGGGTTAGGGTTAGGGTTAGGGTTAGGGTTAGGGTTAGGGTTAGGGTTAGGGTTAGGGTTAGGGTTAGGGTTAGGGTGGAAACAAAAGTGTTTTTTCCTATGCTAGAAAATCAGGCCTTGGCGACTACAATTGCGGAAAAAGTTCTTTTTTTAAACTTCACAATTTCACCAAAAATCTGACGTTATCCAATTCTCTCAAAAATTGTGGCAAATTTTTGCAAATTCTACCCTGAGAGGTTTGGTGTTGGAAACAGAAGCGTCTTTATCCTAGGGTTAGGGTTAGGGTTAAGGTTAGGGTTAGGGTTAGGGTTAGGGTTAGGGTTAGGGTTAGGGTTAGGGTTAGGGTTAGGGTTAGGGTTAGGGTTAGGGTTAGGGTTAGGTGTTGGCAACAAAAGTGTTTTTTCCTATGCTAGAAAATCAGGCCTTGCCGACTACACTTGCGGAAAAAGTTCTTTTTTTAAACTTCACAATTTCACCAAAAATCTTACGTTATCCAATTCTCTCAAAAATGGTGGCAAATTGTTGCAAATTCTACCCTGAGAGGTTTGGCGGTGGAAACAGAAGCGTTTTGATCCAAGGCCGGAAAATCAGGCCTCGGCAATTTAACCTGCGCGAAAACGTTTTTTGAAATTCACAAATTCACCCAAACTCTGACGTTATCCAATTCTCTTAAAAATGGTGCAAAACTGTTGAAATTTCTCACCTGAAAGATTTCGCTGTGGAAACCAATAGTGTTTTTATCCTTGGCCAGAATATCAGGGTTAGGGTTAGTGTAAGGGTTAGGGTTAGGGTTAGGGTTAGGGTTAGGGTTAGGGTTAGGGTTAGGGTTAGGGTTAGGGTTAGGGTTAGGGTTAGGGTGGAAACAAAAGTGTTTTTTCCTATGCTAGAAAATCAGGCCTTGGCGACTACACTTGCGGAAAAAGTTCTTTTTTTAAACTTCACAATTTCACCAAAAATCTGACGTTATCCAATTCTCTCAAAAATGGTGGCAAATTTTTGCAAATTCTACCCTGAGAGGTTTGGTGTTGGAAACAGAAGCGTCTTTATCCTAGGGTTAGGGTTAGGGTTAAGATTAGGGTTAGGGTTAGGGTTAGGGTTAGGGTTAGGGTTAGGGTTAGGGTTAGGGTTAGGGTTAGGGTTAGGTTTAGGTGGTGGAAACAAAAGTTTTTTTTTCCTATGCCAGAAAATCAGGCCTTGGCGACTACACTTGCGGAAAACGTTTTTTTAAATTTCACAATTTCACGAAAAATCTTACGTTATCCAATTCTCTCAAAAATGGTGACAAATTGTTGCAAATTCTTCCTTAGAGGTTTGGCATTGGAAACAGAAGTGGTTTTATCTTAGGCCAGAAAATCAGGCTTTGGCGACACTACGAGCAGAAAAACGTTTTTTGAAAATTTCAAAATTGGACCAAAAATCTGACGTTCTCCAATTAACTCAAAAATGGTGCCAAAGTGTTGCAAAATCTCCCCTGGAGGTTTGGCGTTGGAAACTGAAGCGTTTTTAATCCTCCGCTAAGAAATGTGGCCTCAGCGACTTCAAGAGCAGAAAAACGTTTTTCGAAAATTTCACAAATTCACCCAAACTCTGACATTATTCAAGTCTCTCAAAAATGGTGCCAAACTGCTCAAAATTCTCCCCTGAAAGATTTCGCTGTGGAAACAATAGTTTTTTTTATCCTTAGCCAGAATATGAGGGTTAGGTTTAGGGTTAGGGTTAGGGTTAGGTTTAGGTTTAGGTTTAGATTTAGGGTTAGGGTTAGGGTTAGGGTTAAGGTTAGGGTTAGGGTTAGGGTTAGGGTTAGGGTTAGGGTTAGGGTTAGGGTTAGGGTTAGGGTTAGGGTTAGGGTTAGGTGTTGGCAACAAAAGTGTTTTTTCCTATGCTAGAAAATCAGGCCTTGGCGACTACACTTGCGGAAAACGTTTTTTTAAATTTCACAATTTCACGAAAAATCTTACGTTATCCAATTCTCTCAAAAATGGTGACAAATTGTTGCAAATTCTTCCCTGAGAGGTTTGGCGTTGGAAACAGAAGTGGTTTTATCTTAGCCGAGAAAATCAGGCTTTGGCGACACTACGAGCAGAAAAACATTTTTTGAAAATTTCACAATTGGACCAAAAATCTGACGTTATCCAATTAACTCAAAAATGGTGCCAAAGTGTTGCAAAATCTACCCTGGAGGTTTGGCGTTGGAAACTGAAGCATTTTTAATCCTCCGCTAAGAAATGTGGCCTCGGCGACTTCAAGAGCAGAAAAAAGTTTTTTTGAAAATTTCACAAATTCACCCAAACTCTGACGTTATCCAATTCTCTCAAAAATAGTGCTAAACTGTTGAAATTTCTCCCCTGAAAGATTTTGCTGTGGAAACAATAGTGTTTTTATCCTTTGCCAGAATATCAGGGTTAGGGTTAGGGTTAGGGTTAGGGTTAGGGGTGGGGGTAGGGGTAGGGGTAGGGGTAGGGGTAGGGGTAGGGGTAGGGGTAGGGGTAGGGGTAGGGGTAGGGTTAGGGTTAGGGTTAGGGTTAGGGTTAGGGTTAGGGTGGAAACAAAAGTGTTTTTTCCTATGCTAGAAAATCAGGCCTTGGCGACTACACTTGCGGAAAAAGTTCTTTTTTTAAACTTCACAATTTCACCAAAAATCTGACGTTATCCAATTCTCTCAAAAATGGTGGCAAATTTTTGCAAATTCTCCCCTGAGAGGTTTGGCGTTGGAAACAGAAGTGTTTTTATCTTAGGAGAGAAAATCAGGCTTTGGCGACACTACGAGCAGAAAAACATTTTTTGAAAATTTCACAATTGGACCAAAAATCTGACGTTCTCCAATTAACTCAAAAATGGTGCCAAAGTGTTGCAAAATCTCCCCTGGAGGTTTGGCGTTGGAAACTGAAGCGTTTTTAATCCTCCGCTAAGAAATGTGGCGTCAGCGACTTCAAGAGCAGAAAAACGTTTTTCGAAAATTTCACAAATTCACCCAAACTCTGACATTATTCAAGTCTCCCAAAAATGGTGCCAAACTGCTCAAAATTCTCCCCTGAAAGATTTCGCTGTGGAAACAATAGTTTTTTTTTTATCCTTAGCCAGAATATGAGGGTTAGGTTTAGGTTTAGGTTTAGGTTTAGGTTTAGGGTTAGGGTTAGGGTTAGGGTTAGGGTTAGGGTTAGGGTTAGGGTTAGGGTTAGGGTTAGGGTTAGGGTTAGGTGGTGGAAACAAAAGTGTTTTTTCCTATGCTAGAAAATCAGGCCTTGCCGACTACACTTGCGGAAAAAGTTCTTTTTTTAAACTTCACAATTTCACCAAAAATCTTACGTTATCCAATTCTCTCAAAAATGGTGGCAAATTGTTGCAAATTCTACCCTGAGAGGTTTGGCGGTGGAAACAGAAGCGTTTTGATCCTAGGCCGGAAAATCAGGCCTCGGCAATTTAACCTGGGCGAAAACGTTTTTTGAAATTCACAAATTCACCCAAACTCTGACGTTATCCAATTCTCTTAAAAATGGTGCCAAACTGTTGAAATTTCTCACCTGAAAGATTTCGCTGTGGAAACAATAGTGTTTTTATCCTTGGCCATAATATCAGGGTTAGGGTTAGGGTAAGGGTTAGGGTTAGGGTTAGGGTTAGGGTTAGGGTTAGGGTTAGGGTTAGGGTTAGGGTTAGGGTTAGGGTTAGGGTTAGGGTTAGGGTTAGGGTTAGGGTTAGGGTTAGGGTTAGGGTGGAAACAAAAGTGTTTTTTCCTATGCTAGAAAATCAGGCCTTGGCGACTACACTTGCGGAAAAAGTTCTTTTTTTAAACTTCACAATTTCACCAAAAATCTTACGTTATCCAATTCTCTCAAAAATGGTGGCAAATTGTTGCAAATTCTACCCTGAGAGGTTTGGCGGTGGAAACAGAAGCGTTTTGATCCTAGGCCGGAAAATCAGGCCTCGGCAATTTAACCTGCGCGAAAACGTTTTTTGAAATTCACAAATTCACCCAAACTCTGACGTTATCCAATTCTCTCAAAAATGGTGGCAAACTGTTGAAATTTCTCACCTGAAAGATTTCGCTGTGGAAACAATAGTGTTTTTATCCTTGGCCAGAATATCAGGGTTAGGGTTAGGGTAAGGGTTAGGGTTAGGGTTAGGGTTAGGGTTAGGGTTAGGGTTAGGGTTAGGTTTAGGGTTAGGGTTAGGGTTAGGGTTAGGGTTAGGGTTAGGGTTAGGGTTAGGGTTAGGGTTAGCGTTAGCGTTAGGGTTAGGGTGGAAACAAAAGTGTTTTTTCCTATGCTAGAAAATCAGGCCTTGGCGACTACACTTGCGGAAAAAGTTCTTTTTTTAAACTTCACAATTTCACCAAAAATCTGACGTTATCCAATTCTCTCAAAAATGGTGGCAAATTTTTGCAAATTCTACCCTGAGAGGTTTGGTGTTGGAAACAGAAGCGTCTTTATCCTAGGGTTAGGGTTAGGGTTAGGGTTAGGGTTAGGGTTAGGGTTAGGGTTAGGGTTAGGGTTAGGGTTAGGGTTAGGGTTAGGGTTAGGGTTAGGGTTAGGGTTAGGGTTAGGGTTAGGGTTAGGGTTAGGGTTAGGGTTAGGGTTAGGTGGTGGAAACAAAAGTTTTTTTTTCCTATGCCAGAAAATCAGGCCTTGGCGACTACACTTGCGGAAAACGTTTTTTTAAATTTCACAATTTCACGAAAAATCTTACGTTATCCAATTCTCTCAAAAATGGTGACAAATTGTTGCAAATTCTCCCTTAGAGGTTTGGCATTGGAAACAGAAGTGGTTTTATCTTAGCCGAGAAAATCAGGCTTTGTCGACACTACGAGCAGAAATTTTTTTTTTGAAAATTTCACAATTGGACCAAAAATCTGACGTTATCCAATTAACTCAAAAATGGTGCCAAAGTGTTGCAAAATCTACCCTGGAGGTTTGGCGTTGGAAACTGAAGCGTTTTTAATCCTCCCCTAAGAAATGTGGCCTCAGCGACTTCAAGAGCAGAAATTTTTTTTTCGAAAATTTCACAAATTCACCCAAACTCTGACATTATTCAAGTCTCTCAAAAATGGTGCCAAACTGCTCAAAATTCTCCCCTGAAAGATTTTGCTGTGGAAACAATAGTGTTTTTATCCTTTGCCAGAATATCAGGGTTAGGGTTAGGGTTAGGGGTGGGGGTAGGGGTAGGGGTAGGGGTAGGGGTAGGTGGTGGAAACAAAAGTGTTTTTTCCTATGCTATAAAATCAGGCCTTGGTGACTACACTTGCGGAAAAAGTTCTTTTTTTAAACTTCACAATTTCACCAAAAATCTTACGTTATCAAATTCTCTCAAAAATGGTGGCAAATTGTTGCAAATTCTACCCTGAGAGGTTTGGCGGTGGAAACAGAAGCGTTTTGATTCCAGGCCGGAAAATCAGGCCTCGGCAATTTAACCTGCGCGAAAACGTTTTTTGAAATTCACAAATTCACCCAAACTCTGACGTTATCCAATTCTCTTAAAAATGATTCCAAACTGTTGAAATTTCTCACCTGAAAGATTTCGCTGTGGAAACAATAGTGTTTTTTTCCTTGGCCAGAATATCAGGGTTAGGGTTAGGGTAAGGGTTAGGGTTAGGGTTAGGGTTAGGGTTAGGGTTAGGGTTAGGGTTCGGGTTCGGGTTAGAGTTAGGGTTAGCGTTAGGGTTAGGGTGGAAACAAAAGTGTTTTTTCCTATGCTAGAAAATCAGGCCTTGGCGACTACACTTGCGGAAAAAGTTCTTTTTTTAAACTTCACAATTTCACCAAAAATCTGACGTTATCCAATTCTGTCAAAAATGGTGGCAAATTTTTGCAAATTCTACCCTGAGAGGTTTGGTGTTGGAAACAGAAGCGTCTTTATCCTAGGGTTAGGGTTAGGGTTAGGGTTAGGGTTAGGGTTAGGGTTAGAGTTAGGGTTAGGGTTAGGGTTAGGGTTAGGGTTAGGGTTAGGGTTAGGGTTAGGGTTAGGGTTAGGTGGTGGAAACAAAAGTTTTTTTTCCCTATGCCAGAAAATCAGGCCTTGGCGACTACACTTGCGGAAAACGTTTTTTTAAATTTCACAATTTCACGAAAAATCTTACGTTATCCAATTCTCTCAAAAATGGTGACAAATTGTTGCAAATTCTTCCTTAGAGGTTTGGCAATGGAAACAGAAGTGGTTTTATCTTAGCCGAGAAAATCAGGCTTTGGCGACACTACAAGCAGAAAAACATTTTTTGAAAATTTCACAATTGGACCAAAAATCTGACGTTATCCAATCAACTCAAAAATGGTGCCAAAGTTTTGCAAAATCTACCCTGGAGGTTTGGCGTTGGAAACTGAAGCGTTTTTAATCCTCCGCTAAGAAATGTGGCCTCAGCGACTTCAAGAGCAGAAATTTTTTTTTCGAAAATTTCACAAATTCACCCAAACTCTGACATTATTCAAGTCTCTCAAAAATGGTGCCAAACTGCTCAAAATTCTCCCCTGAAAGATTTTGCTGTGGAAACAATAGTGTTTTTATCCTTTGCCAGAATATCAGGGTTAGGGTTAGGGTTAGGGGTGGGGGTAGGGGTAGGAGTAGGTGGTGGAAACAAAAGTGTTTTTTCCTATGCTATAAAATCAGGCCTTGGTGACTACACTTGCGGAAAAAGTTCTTTTTTTAAACTTCACAATTTCACCAAAAATCTTACGTTATCCAATTCTCTCAAAAATGGTGGCAAATTGTTGCAAATTCTACCCTGAGAGGTTTGGCGGTGGAAACAGAAGCGTTTTGATTCCAGGCCGGAAAATCAGGCCTCGGCAATTTAACCTGCGCGAAAACGTTTTTTGAAATTCACAAATTCACCCAAACTCTGACGTTATCCAATTCTCTTAAAAATGTTGCCAAACTGTTGAAATTTCTCACCTGAAAGATTTCGCTGTGGAAACAATAGTGTTTTTATCCTTGGCCAGAATATCAGGGTTAGGGTTAGGGTAAGGGTTAGGGTTAGGGTTGGGGTTAGGGTTAGGGTTAGGGTTAGGGTTAGGGTTAGGGTTAGGGTTAGGGTTAGGGTTAGGGTTAGGGTTAGGGTTAGGGTTAGGGTTACGGTGGAAACAAAAGTGTTTTTTCCTATGCTAGAAAATCAGGCCTTGGCGACTACAGTTGCGGAAAAAGTTCTTTTTTTAAACTTCACAATTTCACCAGAAATCTGACGTTATCCAATTCTCTCAAAAATGGTGGCAAATTTTTGCAAATTCTACCCTGAGAGGTTTGGTGTTGGAAACAGAAGCGTCTTTATCCTAGGGTTAGGGTTAGGGTTAGGGTTAGGGTTAGGGTTAGGGTTAGGGTTAGGGTTAGGGTTAGGGTTAGGGTTAGGGTTAGGGTTAGAGTTAGGGTTAGGGTTAGGGTTAGGGTTAGCGTTAGCGTTAGGGTTAGGGTGGAAACAAAAGTGTTTTTTCCTATGCTAGAAAATCAGGCCTTGGCGACAACACTTGCGGAAAAAGTTCTTTTTTTAAACTTCACAATTTCACCAAAAATCTGACGTTATCCAATTCTCTCAAAAATGGTGGCAAATTTTTGCAAATTCTACCCTGAGAGGTTTGGTGTTGGAAACAGAAGCGTCTTTATCCTAGGGTTAGGGTTAGGGTTAGGGTTAGGGTTAGGGTTAGGGTTAGGGTTAGGGTTAGGTGGTGTAAACAAAAGTTTTTTTTTCCTATGCCAGAAAATCAGGCCTTGGCGACTACACTTGCGGAAAACGTTTTTTTAAATTTCACAATTTCACGAAAAATCTTACGTTATCCAATTCTCTCAAAAATGGTGACAAATTGTTGCAAATTCTCCCTTAGAGGTTTGGCATTGGAAACAGAAGTGGTTTTATCTTAGCCGAGAAAATCAGGCTTTGTCGACACTACGAGCAGAAATTTTTTTTTTGAAAATTTCACAATTGGACCAAAAATCTGACGTTATCCAATCAACTCAAAAATGGTGCCAAAGTTTTGCAAAATCTACCCTGGAGGTTTGGCGTTGGAAACTGAAGCGTTTTTAATCCTCCCCTAAGAAATGTGGCCTCAGCGACTTCAAGAGCAGAAATTTTTTTTTCGAAAATTTCACAAATTCACCCAAACTCTGACATTATTCAAGTCTCTCAAAAATGGTGCCAAACTGCTCAAAATTCTCCCCTGAAAGATTTTGCTGTGGAAACAATAGTGTTTTTATCCTTTGCCAGAATATCAGGGTTAGGGTTAGGGTTAGGGGTGGGGGTAGGGGTAGGGGTAGGGGTAGGGGTAGGTGGTGGAAACAAAAGTGTTTTTTCCTATGCTATAAAATCAGGCCTTGGTGACTACACTTGCGGAAAAAGTTCTTTTTTTAAACTTCACAATTTCACCAAAAATCTTACGTTATCCAATTCTCTCAAAAATGGTGGCAAATTGTTGCAAATTCTACCCTGAGAGGTTTGGCGGTGGAAACAGAAGCGTTTTGATTCCAGGCCGGAAAATCAGGCCTCGGCAATTTAACCTGCGCGAAAACGTTTTTTGAAATTCACAAATTCACCCAAACTCTGACGTTATCCAATTCTCTTAAAAATGTTGCCAAACTGTTGAAATTTCTCACCTGAAAGATTTCGCTGTGGAAACAATAGTGTTTTTATCCTTGGCCAGAATATCAGGGTTAGGGTTAGGGTAAGGGTAAGGGTTAGGGTTAGGGTTAGGGTTAGGGTTAGGGTTAGGGTTAGGGTTAGAGTTAGGATTAGCGTTAGGGTTAGGGTGGAAACAAAAGTGTTTTTTCCTATGCTAGAAAATCAGGCCTTGGCGACTACACTTGCGGAAAAAGTTCTTTTTTTAAACTTCACAATTTCACCAAAAATCTGACGTTATCCAATTCTGTCAAAAATGGTGGCAAATTTTTGCAAATTCTACCCTGAGAGGTTTGGTGTTGGAAACAGAAGCGTCTTTATCCTAGGGTTAGGGTTAGGGTTAGGGTTAGGGTTAGGGTTAGGGTTAGAGTTAGGGTTAGGGTTAGGGTTAGGGTTAGGGTTAGGGTTAGGGTTAGGGTTAGGGTTAGGGTTAGGGTTAGGTGGTGGAAACAAAAGTTTTTTTTCCCTATGCCAGAAAATCAGGCCTTGGCGACTACACTTGCGGAAAACGTTTTTTTAAATTTCACAATTTCACGAAAAATCTTACGTTATCCAATTCTCTCAAAAATGGTGACAAATTGTTGCAAATTCTTCCTTAGAGGTTTGGCTATGGAAACAGAAGTGGTTTTATCTTAGCCGAGAAAATCAGGCTTTGGCGACACTCCGAGCAGAAAAACATTTTTTGAAAATTTCACAATTGGACCAAAAATCTGACGTTATCCAATCAACTCAAAAATGGTGCCAAAGTTTTGCAAAATCTACCCTGGAGGTTTGGCGTTGGAAACTGAAGCGTTTTTAATCCTCCGCTAAGAAATGTGGCCTCAGCGACTTCAAGAGCAGAAATTTTTTTTTCGAAAATTTCACAAATTCACCCAAACTCTGACATTATTCAAGTCTCTCAAAAATGGTGCCAAACTGCTCAAAATTCTCCCCTGAAAGATTTTGCTGTGGAAACAATAGTGTTTTTATCCTTTGCCAGAATATCAGGGTTAGGGTTAGGGTTAGGGTTAGGGGTGGGGGTAGGGGTAGGGGTAGGTGGTGGAAACAAAAGTGTTTTTTCCTATGCTATAAAATCAGGCCTTGGTGACTACACTTGCGGAAAAAGTTCTTTTTTTAAACTTCACAATTTCACCAAAAATCTTACGTTATCCAATTCTCTCAAAAATGGTGGCAAATTGTTGCAAATTCTACCCTGAGAGGTTTGGCGGTGGAAACAGAAGCGTTTTGATTCCAGGCCGGAAAATCAGGCCTCGGCAATTTAACCTGCGCGAAAACGTTTTTTGAAATTCACAAATTCACCCAAACTCTGACGTTATCCAATTCTCTTAAAAATGTTGCCAAACTGTTGAAATTTCTCACCTGAAAGATTTCGCTGTGGAAACAATAGTGTTTTTATCCTTGGCCAGAATATCAGGGTTAGGGTTAGGGTAAGGGTTAGGGTTAGGGTTGGGGTTAGGGTTAGGGTTAGGGTTAGGGTTAGGGTTAGGGTTAGGGTTAGGGTTAGGGTTAGGGTTAGGGTTAGGGTTAGAGTTAGGGTTAGGGTTAAGGTTAGGGTTAGGGTTACGGTGGAAACAAAAGTGTTTTTTCCTATGCTAGAAAATCAGGCCTTGGCGACTACAGTTGCGGAAAAAGTTCTTTTTTTAAACTTCACAATTTCACCAGAAATCTGACGTTATCCAATTCTCTCAAAAATGGTGGCAAATTTTTGCAAATTCTACCCTGAGAGGTTTGGTGTTGGAAACAGAAGCGTCTTTATCCTAGGGTTAGGGTTAGGGTTAGGGTTAGGGTTAGGGTTAGGGTTAGGGTTAGGGTTAGGGTTAGGGTTAGGGTTAGGGTTAGGGTTAGGGTTAGGGTTAGGGTTAGGGTTAGGTGGTGGAAACAAAAGTTTTTTTTTCCTATGCCAGAAAATCAGGCCTTGGCGACTACACTTGCGGAAAACGTTTTTTTAAATTTCACAATTTCACGAAAAATCTTACGTTATCCAATTCTCTCAAAAATGGTGGCAAATTGTTGCAAATTCTACCCTGAGAGGTTTGGCGATGGAAACAGAAGCGTTTTGACTCTAGGCTGGAAAATCAGGCCTCGGCAATTTAACCTGCGCGAAAACGTT
Source organism: Darevskia nairensis (assembly GCA_034642065.1). Lineage (NCBI taxonomy): Eukaryota > Metazoa > Chordata > Lepidosauria > Squamata > Lacertidae > Darevskia > Darevskia nairensis. The sequence continues at coordinate 20,190 of JAWWNI010001605.1, read as the reverse complement.
TTTTGAAATTCACAAATTCACCCAAACTCTGATGTTATCCAATTCTCTTAAAAATGGTGCCAAACTGTTGAAATTTCTCACCTGAAAGATTTCGCTGTGGAAACAATATTGTTTTTATCCTTGGCCAGAATATCAGGGTTAGGGTTAGGGTTAGGGTAAGGGTAAGGGTTAGGGTTAGGGTTAGGGTTAGGGTTAGGGTTAGGGTTAGGGTTAGGGTTAGGGTTAGGGTTAGGGTTAAGGATAGGGTTAGGGTTAGGGTTAGGGTTAGGGTGGAAACAAAAGTGTTTTTTCCTATGCTAGAAAATCAGGCCTTGGCGACTACACTTGCGAAAAAAGTTCTTTTTTTAAACTTCACAATTTCACCAAAAATCTGACGTTATCCAATTCTCTCAAAAATGGTGGCAAATTTTTGCAAATTCTACCCTGAGAGGTTTGGTGTTGGAAACAGAAGCGTCTTTATCCTAGGGTTAGGGTTAGGGTTAGGGTTAGGGTTAGGGTTAGGGTTAGGGTTAGGGTTAGGGTTCGGGTTAGGGTTAGGGTTAGGGTTAGGGTTAGGGTTAGGGTTAGGGTTAGGGTTAGGGTGGAAACAAAAGTGTTTTTTCCTATGCTAGAATATCAGGCCTTGGCGACTACAGTTGCGGAAAAAGTTCTTTTTTTAAACTTCACAATTTCACCAGAAATCTGACGTTATCCAATTCTTTCAAAAATGGTGGCAAATTTTTGCAAATTCTACCCTGAGAGGTTTGGTGTTGGAAGCAGAAGCGTCTTTATCCTAGGGTTAGGGTTAGGGTTAGGGTTAGGGTTAGGGTTAGGGTTAGGGTTAGGGTTAGGGTTAGGGTTAGGGTTAGGGTTAGGGTTAGGGTTAGGGTTAGGGTTAGGGTTAGGGTTAGGGTTAGGGTTAGGGTTAGGGTTAGGGTTAGGTGGTGGAAACAAAAGTTTTTTTTTCCTATGCCAGAAAATCAGGCCTTGGCGACTACACTTGCGGAAAACGTTTTTTTAAATTTCACAATTTCACGAAAAATCTTACGTTATCCAATTCTCTCAAAAATGGTGAAAAATTGTTGCAAATTCTTCCTTAGAGGTTTGGCATTGGAAACAGAAGTGGTTTTATCTTAGCCGAGAAAATCAGGCTTTGGCGACACTACGAGCAGAAAAACATTTTTTGAAAATTTCACAATTGGACCAAAAATCTGACGTTATCCAATTAACTCAAAAATGGTGCCAAAGTGTTGCAAAATCTCCCCTGGAGGTTTGGCGTTGGAAACTGAAGCGTTTTTAATCCTCCGCTAAGAAATGTGGACTCAGCAACTTCAAGAGCAGAAATTTTTTTTTCGAAAATTTCACAAATTCACCCAAACTCTGACATTATTCAAGTCTCTCAAAAATGGTGCCAAACTCCTCAAAATTCTCCCCTGAAAGATTTCGCTGTGGAAACAATAGGTTTTTTTTAATCCTTAGCAATAATATGAGGGTTAGGTTTAGGGTTAGGGTTAGGGTTAGGGTTAGGGTTAGGGTTAGGGTTAGGGTTAAGGTTAGGGTTAGGGTTAGGGTTAGGGTTAGGGTTAGGGTTAGGGTTAGGTGGTTAGGGTTAGGGTTAGGGTTAGGGTTAGGGTTAGGGTTAGGGTTAGGGTTAGGGTTAGGGTTAGGGTTAGGGTTAGGGTTAGGGTTAGGGTTAGGGTTAGGGTTAGGGTTAGGGTTAGGGTTAGGGTTAGGGTTAGGTGGTGGAAACAAAAGTGTTTTTTCGTATGCTAGAAAATCAGGCCTTGCCGACTACACTTGCGGAAAAAGTTCTTTTTTTAAACTTCACAATTTCACCAAAAATCTTACGTTATCCAATTCTCTCAAAAATGGTGGCAAATTGTTGCAAATTCTACCCTGAGAGGTTTGGCGGTGGAAACAGAAGCATTTTGATCCTAGGCCAGAAAATCAGGCCTCGGCAATTTAACCTGCGCGAAAACGTTTTTTGAAATTCACAAATTCACCCAAACTCTGACGTTATCCAATTCTCTTAAAAATGGTGCCAAACTGTTGAAATTTCTCACCTGAAAGATTTCGCTGTGGAAACCAATAGTGTTTTTATCCTTGGCCAGAATATCAGGGTTAGGGTTAGGGTAAGGGTTAGGGTTAGGGTTAGGGTTAGGGTTAGGGTTAGGGTTAGGGTTAGGGTTAGGGTTAGGGTTAGGGTTAGGGTGGAAACAAAAGTGTTTTTTCCTATGCTAGAAAATCAGGCCTTGGCGACTACACTTGCGGAAAAAGTTCTTTTTTTAAACTTCACAATTTCACCAAAAATCTGACGTTATCCAATTCTCTCAAAAATGGTGGCAAATTTTTGCAAATTCTACCCTGAGAGGTTTGGTGTTGGAAACAGAAGCGTCTTTATCCTAGGGTTAGGGTTAGGGTTAAGGTTAGGGTTAGGGTTAGGGTTAGGGTTAGGGTTAGGGTTAGGGTTAGGGTTAGGGTTAGGGTTAGGGTTAGGGTTAGGGTTAGGGTTAGGGTTAGGTTTAGGTGGTGGAAACAAAAGTTTTTTTTTCCTATGCCAGAAAATCAGGCCTTGGCGACTACACTTGCGGAAAACGTTTTTTTAAATTTCACAATTTCACGAAAAATCTTACGTTATCCAATTCTCTCAAAAATGGTGACAAATTGTTGCAAATTCTTCCTTAGAGGTTTGGCATTGGAAACAGAAGTGGTTTTATCTTAGGCCAGAAAATCAGGCTTTGGCGACACTACGAGCAGAAAAACCTTTTTTGAAAATTTCACAATTGGACCAAAAATCTGACGTTCTCCAATTAACTCAAAAATGGTGCCAAAGTGTTGCAAAATCTCCCCTGGAGGTTTGGCGTTGGAAACTGAAGCGTTTTTAATCCTCCGCTAAGAAATGTGGCCTCAGCGACTTCAAGAGCAGAAAAACGTTTTTCGAAAATTTCACAAATTCACCCAAACTCTGACATTATTCAAGTCTCTCAAAAATGGTGCCAAACTGCTCAAAATTCTCCCCTGAAAGATTTCGCTGTGGAAACAATAGTTTTTTTTATCCTTAGCCAGAATATGAGGGTTAGGTTTAGGGTTAGGGTTAGGGTTAGGTTTAGGTTTAGGTTTAGATTTAGGGTTAGGGTTAGGGTTAAGGTTAGGGTTAGGGTTAGGGTTAGGGTTAGGGTTAGGGTTAGGGTTAGGGTTAGGGTTAGGTGTTGGCAACAAAAGTGTTTTTTCCTATGCTAGAAAATCAGGCCTTGGCGACTACACTTGCGGAAAACGTTTTTTTAAATTTCACAATTTCACGAAAAATCTTACGTTATCCAATTCTCTCAAAAATGGTGACAAATTGTTGCAAATTATTCCCTGAGAGGTTTGGCGTTGGAAACAGAAGTGGTTTTATCTTAGCCGAGAAAATCAGGCTTTGGCGACACTACGAGCAGAAAAACATTTTTTGAAAATTTCACAATTGGACCAAAAATCTGACGTTATCCAATTAACTCAAAAATGGTGCCAAAGTGTTGCAAAATCTCCCCTGGAGGTTTGGCGTTGGAAACTGAAGCATTTTTAATCCTCCGCTAAGAAATGTGGCCTCGGCGACTTCAAGAGCAGAAAAAAGTTTTTTTGAAAATTTCACAAATTCACCCAAACTCTGACGTTATCCAATTCTCTCAAAAATAGTGCTAAACTGTGGAAATTTCTCCCCTGAAAGATTTTGCTGTGGAAACAATAGTGTTTTTATCCTTTGCCAGAATATCAGGGTTAGGGTTAGGGTTAGGGTTAGGGGTGGGGGTAGGGGTAGGGGTAGGGGTAGGGGTAGGGGTAGGGGTAGGGGTAGGGGTAGGGGTAGGGGTAGGGGTAGGTGGTGGAAACAAAAGTGTTTTTTCCTATGCTATAAAATCAGGCCTTGGTGAATACACTTGCGGAAAAAGTTCTTTTTTTAAACTTCACAATTTCACCAAAAATCTTATGTTATCCAATTCTCTCAAAAATGGTGGCAAATTGTTGCAAATTCTACCCTGAGAGGTTTGGCGGTGGAAACAGAAGCGTTTTGATCCTAGGCCGGAAAATCAGGCCTCGGCAATTTAACCTGCGCGAAAACGTTTTTTGAAATACATAAATTCACCCAAACTCTGACGTTATCCAATTCTCTTAAAAATGGTGCCAAACTGTTGAAATTTCTCACCTGAAAGATTTCGCTGTGGAAACAATAGTGTTTTTATCCTTGGCCAGAATATCAGGGTTAGGGTTAGGGTTAGGGTAAGGGTTAGGGTTAGGGTTAGGGTTAGGGTTAGGGTTAGGGTTAGGGTTAGGGTTAGGGTTAGGGTTAGGGTTAGGGTTAGGGTTAGGGTGGAAACAAAAGTGTTTTTTCCTATGCTAGAAAATCAGGCCTTGGCGACTACAATTGCGGAAAAAGTTCTTTTTTTAAACTTCACAATTTCACCAAAAATCTGACGTTATCCAATTCTCTCAAAAATTGTGGCAAATTTTTGCAAATTCTACCCTGAGAGGTTTGGTGTTGGAAACAGAAGCGTCTTTATCCTAGGGTTAGGGTTAGGGTTAAGGTTAGGGTTAGGGTTAGGGTTAGGGTTAGGGTTAGGGTTAGGGTTAGGGTTAGGGTTAGGGTTAGGTGTTGGCAACAAAAGTGTTTTTTCCTATGCTAGAAAATCAGGCCTTGCCGACTACACTTGCGGAAAAAGTTCTTTTTTTAAACTTCACAATTTCACCAAAAATCTTACGTTATCCAATTCTCTCAAAAATGGTGGCAAATTGTTGCAAATTCTACCCTGAGAGGTTTGGCGGTGGAAACAGAAGCGTTTTGATCCAAGGCCGGAAAATCAGGCCTCGGCAATTTAACCTGCGCGAAAACGTTTTTTGAAATTCACAAATTCACCCAAACTCTGACGTTATCCAATTCTCTTAAAAATGGTGCAAAACTGTTGAAATTTCTCACCTGAAAGATTTCGCTGTGGAAACCAATAGTGTTTTTATCCTTGGCCAGAATATCAGGGTTAGGGTTAGTGTAAGGGTTAGGGTTAGGGTTAGGGTTAGGGTTAGGGTTAGGGTTAGGGTTAGGGTTAGGGTTAGGGTTAGGGTTAGGGTGGAAACAAAAGTGTTTTTTCCTATGCTAGAAAATCAGGCCTTGGCGACTACAATTGCGGAAAAAGTTCTTTTTTTAAACTTCACAATTTCACCAAAAATCTGACGTTATCCAATTCTCTCAAAAATGGTGGCAAATTTTTGCAAATTCTACCCTGAGAGGTTTGGTGTTGGAAACAGAAGCGTCTTTATCCTAGGGTTAGGGTTAGGGTTAAGATTAGGGTTAGGGTTAGGGTTAGGGTTAGGGTTAGGGTTAGGGTTAGGGTTAGGGTTAGGGTTAGGGTTAGGGTTAGGGTTAGGTTTAGGTGGTGGAAACAAAAGTTTTTTTTTCCTATGCCAGAAAATCAGGCCTTGGCGACTACACTTGCGGAAAACGTTTTTTTAAATTTCACAATTTCACGAAAAATCTTACGTTATCCAATTCTCTCAAAAATGGTGACAAATTGTTGCAAATTCTTCCTTAGAGGTTTGGCATTGGAAACAGAAGTGGTTTTATCTTAGGCCAGAAAATCAGGCTTTGGCGACACTACGAGCAGAAAAACGTTTTTTGAAAATTTCAAAATTGGACCAAAAATCTGACGTTCTCCAATTAACTCAAAAATGGTGCCAAAGTGTTGCAAAATCTCCCCTGGAGGTTTGGCGTTGGAAACTGAAGCGTTTTTAATCCTCCGCTAAGAAATGTGGCCTCAGCGACTTCAAGAGCAGAAAAACGTTTTTCGAAAATTTCACAAATTCACCCAAACTCTGACATTATTCAAGTCTCTCAAAAATGGTGCCAAACTGCTCAAAATTCTCCCCTGAAAGATTTCGCTGTGGAAACAATAGTTTTTTTTATCCTTAGCCAGAATATGAGGGTTAGGTTTAGGGTTAGGGTTAGGGTTAGGTTTAGGTTTAGGTTTAGATTTAGGGTTAGGGTTAGGGTTAGGGTTAAGGTTAGGGTTAGGGTTAGGGTTAGGGTTAGGGTTAGGGTTAGGGTTAGGGTTAGGGTTAGGGTTAGGGTTAGGGTTAGGGTTAGGTGTTGGCAACAAAAGTGTTTTTTCCTATGCTAGAAAATCAGGCCTTGGCGACTACACTTGCGGAAAACGTTTTTTTAAATTTCACAATTTCACGAAAAATCTTACGTTATCCAATTCTCTCAAAAATGGTGACAAATTGTTGCAAATTCTTCCCTGAGAGGTTTGGCGTTGGAAACAGAAGTGGTTTTATCTTAGCCGAGAAAATCAGGCTTTGGCGACACTACGAGCAGAAAAACATTTTTTGAAAATTTCACAATTGGACCAAAAATCTGACGTTATCCAATTAACTCAAAAATGGTGCCAAAGTGTTGCAAAATCTACCCTGGAGGTTTGGCGTTGGAAACTGAAGCATTTTTAATCCTCCGCTAAGAAATGTGGCCTCGGCGACTTCAAGAGCAGAAAAAAGTTTTTTTGAAAATTTCACAAATTCACCCAAACTCTGACGTTATCCAATTCTCTCAAAAATAGTGCTAAACTGTTGAAATTTCTCCCCTGAAAGATTTTGCTGTGGAAACAATAGTGTTTTTATCCTTTGCCAGAATATCAGGGTTAGGGTTAGGGTTAGGGTTAGGGTTAGGGGTGGGGGTAGGGGTAGGGGTAGGGGTAGGGGTAGGGGTAGGGGTAGGGGTAGGGGTAGGGGTAGGGGTAGGGTTAGGGTTAGGGTTAGGGTTAGGGTTAGGGTGGAAACAAAAGTGTTTTTTCCTATGCTAGAAAATCAGGCCTTGGCGACTACACTTGCGGAAAAAGTTCTTTTTTTAAACTTCACAATTTCACCAAAAATCTGACGTTATCCAATTCTCTCAAAAATGGTGGCAAATTTTTGCAAATTCTCCCCTGAGAGGTTTGGCGTTGGAAACAGAAGTGTTTTTATCTTAGGAGAGAAAATCAGGCTTTGGCGACACTACGAGCAGAAAAACATTTTTTGAAAATTTCACAATTGGACCAAAAATCTGACGTTCTCCAATTAACTCAAAAATGGTGCCAAAGTGTTGCAAAATCTCCCCTGGAGGTTTGGCGTTGGAAACTGAAGCGTTTTTAATCCTCCGCTAAGAAATGTGGCGTCAGCGACTTCAAGAGCAGAAAAACGTTTTTCGAAAATTTCACAAATTCACCCAAACTCTGACATTATTCAAGTCTCCCAAAAATGGTGCCAAACTGCTCAAAATTCTCCCCTGAAAGATTTCGCTGTGGAAACAATAGTTTTTTTTTTATCCTTAGCCAGAATATGAGGGTTAGGTTTAGGTTTAGGTTTAGGTTTAGGTTTAGGGTTAGGGTTAGGGTTAGGGTTAGGGTTAGGGTTAGGGTTAGGGTTAGGGTTAGGGTTAGGGTTAGGGTTAGGGTTAGGTGGTGGAAACAAAAGTGTTTTTTCCTATGCTAGAAAATCAGGCCTTGCCGACTACACTTGCGGAAAAAGTTCTTTTTTTAAACTTCACAATTTCACCAAAAATCTTACGTTATCCAATTCTCTCAAAAATGGTGGCAAATTGTTGCAAATTCTACCCTGAGAGGTTTGGCGGTGGAAACAGAAGCGTTTTGATCCTAGGCCGGAAAATCAGGCCTCGGCAATTTAACCTGGGCGAAAACGTTTTTTGAAATTCACAAATTCACCCAAACTCTGACATTATCCAATTCTCTTAAAAATGGTGCCAAACTGTTGAAATTTCTCACCTGAAAGATTTCGCTGTGGAAACAATAGTGTTTTTATCCTTGGCCATAATATCAGGGTTAGGGTTAGGGTAAGGGTTAGGGTTAGGGTTAGGGTTAGGGTTAGGGTTAGGGTTAGGGTTAGGGTTAGGGTTAGGGTTAGGGTTAGGGTTAGGGTTAGGGTTAGGGTTAGGTTAGGGTTAGGGTTAGGGTTAGGGTGGAAACAAAAGTGTTTTTTCCTATGCTAGAAAATCAGGCCTTGGCGACTACACTTGCGGAAAAAGTTCTTTTTTTAAACTTCACAATTTCACCAAAAATCTTACGTTATCCAATTCTCTCAAAAATGGTGGCAAATTGTTGCAAATTCTACCCTGAGAGGTTTGGCGGTGGAAACAGAAGCGTTTTGATCCTAGGCCGGAAAATCAGGCCTCGGCAATTTAACCTGCGCGAAAACGTTTTTTGAAATTCACAAATTCACCCAAACTCTGACGTTATCCAATTCTCTCAAAAATGGTGGCAAACTGTTGAAATTTCTCACCTGAAAGATTTCGCTGTGGAAACAATAGTGTTTTTATCCTTGGCCAGAATATCAGGGTTAGGGTTAGGGTAAGGGTTAGGGTTAGGGTTAGGGTTAGGGTTAGGGTTAGGGTTAGGGTTAGGTTTAGGGTTAGGGTTAGGGTTAGGGTTAGGGTTAGGGTTAGGGTTAGGGTTAGGGTTAGGGTTAGCGTTAGGGTTAGGGTGGAAACAAAAGTGTTTTTTTCCTATGCTAGAAAATCAGGCCTTGGCGACTACACTTGCGGAAAAAGTTCTTTTTTTAAACTTCACAATTTCACCAAAAATCTGACGTTATCCAATTCTCTCAAAAATGGTGGCAAATTTTGCAAATTCTACCCTGAGAGGTTTGGTGTTGGAAACAGAAGCGTCTTTATCCTAGGGTTAGGGTTAGGGTTAGGGTTAGGGTTAGGGTTAGGGGTTAGGGTTAGGGTTAGGGTTAGGGTTAGGGTTAGGGTTAGGGTTAGGGTTAGGGTTAGGGTTAGGGTTAGGGTTAGGGTTAGGTGGTGGAAACAAAAGTTTTTTTTTCCTATGCCAGAAAATCAGGCCTTGGCGACTACACTTGCGGAAAACGTTTTTTAAATTTCACAATTTCACGAAAAATCTTACGTTATCCAATTCTCTCAAAAATGGTGACAAATTGTTGCAAATTCTCCCTTAGAGGTTTGGCATTGGAAACAGAAGTGGTTTTATCTTAGCCGAGAAAATCAGGCTTTGTCGACACTACGAGCAGAAATTTTTTTTTTGAAAATTTCACAATTGGACCAAAAATCTGACGTTATCCAATTAACTCAAAAATGGTGCCAAAGTGTTGCAAAATCTACCCTGGAGGTTTGGCGTTGGAAACTGAAGCGTTTTTAATCCTCCCCTAAGAAATGTGGCCTCAGCGACTTCAAGAGCAGAAATTTTTTTTTCGAAAATTTCACAAATTCACCCAAACTCTGACATTATTCAAGTCTCTCAAAAATGGTGCCAAACTGCTCAAAATTCTCCCCTGAAAGATTTTGCTGTGGAAACAATAGTGTTTTTATCCTTTGCCAGAATATCAGGGTTAGGGTTAGGGTTAGGGGTGGGGGTAGGGGTAGGGGTAGGGGTAGGGGTAGGTGGTGGAAACAAAAGTGTTTTTTCCTATGCTATAAAATCAGGCCTTGGTGACTACACTTGCGGAAAAAGTTCTTTTTTTAAACTTCACAATTTCACCAAAAATCTTACGTTATCAAATTCTCTCAAAAATGGTGGCAAATTGTTGCAAATTCTACCCTGAGAGGTTTGGCGGTGGAAACAGAAGCGTTTTGATTCCAGGCCGGAAAATCAGGCCTCGGCAATTTAACCTGCGCGAAAACGTTTTTTGAAATTCACAAATTCACCCAAACTCTGACGTTATCCAATTCTCTTAAAAATGATTCCAAACTGTTGAAATTTCTCACCTGAAAGATTTCGCTGTGGAAACAATAGTGTTTTTTTCCTTGGCCAGAATATCAGGGTTAGGGTTAGGGTAAGGGTTAGGGTTAGGGTTAGGGTTAGGGTTAGGGTTAGGGTTAGGGTTCGGGTTCGGGTTAGAGTTAGGGTTAGCGTTAGGGTTAGGGTGGAAACAAAAGTGTTTTTTCCTATGCTAGAAAATCAGGCCTTGGCGACTACACTTGCGGAAAAAGTTCTTTTTTTAAACTTCACAATTTCACCAAAAATCTGACGTTATCCAATTCTGTCAAAAATGGTGGCAAATTTTTGCAAATTCTACCCTGAGAGGTTTGGTGTTGGAAACAGAAGCGTCTTTATCCTAGGGTTAGGGTTAGGGTTAGGGTTAGGGTTAGGGTTAGGGTTAGAGTTAGGGTTAGGGTTAGGGTTAGGGTTACGGTTCGGGTTAGGGTTAGGGTTAGGGTTAGGTGGTGGAAACAAAAGTTTTTTTTTCCTATGCCAGAAAATCAGGTCTTGGCGACTACACTTGCGGAAAACGTTTTTTTGAATTTCACAATTTCACGAAAAATCTTACGTTATCCAATTCTCTCAAAAATGGTGACAAATTGTTGCAAATTCTTCCTTAGAGGTTTGGCATTGGAAACAGAAGTGGGTTTATCTTAGGCCAGAAAATCAGGCTTTGGCGACACTACGAGCAGAAAAACATTTTTTGAAAATTTCACAATTGGACCAAAAATCTGACGTTATCCAATCAACTCAAAAATGGTGCCAAAGTTTTGCAAAATCTACCCTGGAGGTTTGGCGTTGGAAACTGAAGCGTTTTTAATCCTCCGCTAAGAAATGTGGCCTCAGCGACTTCAAGAGCAGAAATTTTTTTTTCGAAAATTTCACAAATTCACCCAAACTCTGACATTATTCAAGTCTCTCAAAAATGGTGCCAAACTGCTCAAAATTCTCCCCTGAAAGATTTTGCTGTGGAAACAATAGTGTTTTTATCCTTTGCCAGAATATCAGGGTTAGGGTTAGGGTTAGGGGTGGGGGTAGGGGTAGGAGTAGGTGGTGGAAACAAAAGTGTTTTTTCCTATGCTATAAAATCAGGCCTTGGTGACTACACTTGCGGAAAAAGTTCTTTTTTTAAACTTCACAATTTCACCAAAAATCTTACGTTATCCAATTCTCTCAAAAATGGTGGCAAATTGTTGCAAATTCTACCCTGAGAGGTTTGGCGGTGGAAACAGAAGCGTTTTGATTCCAGGCCGGAAAATCAGGCCTCGGCAATTTAACCTGCGTGAAAACGTTTTTTGAAATTCACAAATTCACCCAAACTCTGACGTTATCCAATTCTCTTAAAAATGTTGCCAAACTGTTGAAATTTCTCACCTGAAAGATTTCGCTGTGGAAACAATAGTGTTTTTATCCTTGGCCAGAATATCAGGGTTAGGGTTAGGGTAAGGGTTAGGGTTAGGGTTGGGGTTAGGGTTAGGGTTAGGGTTAGGGTTAGGGTTAGGGTTAGGGTTAGGGTTAGGGTTAGGGTTAGGGTTAGGGTTAGGGTTAGGGTTAGGGTTAGGGTTAGGGTTAGGGTTACGGTGGAAACAAAAGTGTTTTTTCCTATGCTAGAAAATCAGGCCTTGGCGACTACAGTTGCGGAAAAAGTTCTTTTTTTAAACTTCACAATTTCACCAGAAATCTGACGTTATCCAATTCTCTCAAAAATGGTGGCAAATTTTTGCAAATTCTACCCTGAGAGGTTTGGTGTTGGAAACAGAAGCGTCTTTATCCTAGGGTTAGGGTTAGGGTTAGGGTTAGGGTTAGGGTTAGGGTTAGGGTTAGGGTTAGGGTTAGGGTTAGGGTTAGGGTTAGGGTTAGGGTTAGGGTTAGAGTTAGGGTTAGGGTTAGGGTTAGGGTTAGGGTTAGCGTTAGGGTTAGGGTGGAAACAAAAGTGTTTTTTCCTATGCTAGAAAATCAGGCCTTGGCGACAACACTTGCGGAAAAAGTTCTTTTTTTAAACTTCACAATTTCACCAAAAATCTGACGTTATCCAATTCTCTCAAAAATGGTGGCAAATTTTTGCAAATTCTACCCTGAGAGGTTTGGTGTTGGAAACAGAAGCGTCTTTATCCTAGGGTTAGGGTTAGGGTTAGGGTTAGGGTTAGGGTTAGGGTTAGGGTTAGGGTTAGGGTTAGGGTTAGGTGGTGTAAACAAAAGTTTTTTTTTCCTATGCCAGAAAATCAGGCCTTGGCGACTACACTTGCGGAAAACGTTTTTTTAAATTTCACAATTTCACGAAAAATCTTACGTTATCCAATTCTCTCAAAAATGGTGACAAATTGTTGCAAATTCTCCCTTAGAGGTTTGGCATTGGAAACAGAAGTGGTTTTATCTTAGCCGAGAAAATCAGGCTTTGTCGACACTACGAGCAGAAATTTTTTTTTTGAAAATTTCACAATTGGACCAAAAATCTGACGTTATCCAATCAACTCAAAAATGGTGCCAAAGTTTTGCAAAATCTACCCTGGAGGTTTGGCGTTGGAAACTGAAGCGTTTTTAATCCTCCCCTAAGAAATGTGGCCTCAGCGACTTCAAGAGCAGAAATTTTTTTTCGAAAATTTCACAAATTCACCCAAACTCTGACATTATTCAAGTCTCTCAAAAATGGTGCCAAACTGCTCAAAATTCTCCCCTGAAAGATTTTGCTGTGGAAACAATAGTGTTTTTATCCTTTGCCAGAATATCAGGGTTAGGGTTAGGGTTAGGGGTGGGGGTAGGGGTAGGGGTAGGGGTAGGGGTAGGTGGTGGAAACAAAAGTGTTTTTTCCTATGCTATAAAATCAGGCCTTGGTGACTACACTTGCGGAAAAAGTTCTTTTTTTAAACTTCACAATTTCACCAAAAATCTTACGTTATCCAATTCTCTCAAAAATGGTGGCAAATTGTTGCAAATTCTACCCTGAGAGGTTTGGCGGTGGAAACAGAAGCGTTTTGATTCCAGGCCGGAAAATCAGGCCTCGGCAATTTAACCTGCGCGAAAACGTTTTTTGAAATTCACAAATTCACCCAAACTCTGACGTTATCCAATTCTCTTAAAAATGTTGCCAAACTGTTGAAATTTCTCACCTGAAAGATTTCGCTGTGGAAACAATAGTGTTTTTATCCTTGGCCAGAATATCAGGGTTAGGGTTAGGGTAAGGGTAAGGGTTAGGGTTAGGGTTAGGGTTAGGGTTAGGGTTAGGGTTAGGGTTAGAGTTAGGATTAGCGTTAGGGTTAGGGTGGAAACAAAAGTGTTTTTTCCTATGCTAGAAAATCAGGCCTTGGCGACTACACTTGCGGAAAAAGTTCTTTTTTTAAACTTCACAATTTCACCAAAAATCTGACGTTATCCAATTCTGTCAAAAATGGTGGCAAATTTTTGGAAATTCTACCCTGAGAGGTTTGGTGTTGGAAACAGAAGCGTCTTTATCCTAGGGTTAGGGTTAGGGTTAGGGTTAGGGTTAGGGTTAGGGTTAGAGTTAGGGTTAGGGTTAGGGTTAGGGTTAGGGTTAGGGTTAGGGTTAGGGTTAGGGTTAGGGTTAGGGTTAGGGTTAGGGTTAGGTGGTGGAAACAAAAGTTTTTTTTCCCTATGCCAGAAAATCAGGCCTTGGCGACTACACTTGCGGAAAACGTTTTTTTAAATTTCACAATTTCACGAAAAATCTTACGTTATCCAATTCTCTCAAAAATGGTGACAAATTGTTGCAAATTCTTCCTTAGAGGTTTGGCTATGGAAACAGAAGTGGTTTTATCTTAGCCGAGAAAATCAGGCTTTGGCGACACTCCGAGCAGAAAAACATTTTTTGAAAATTTCACAATTGGACCAAAAATCTGACGTTATCCAATCAACTCAAAAATGGTGCCAAAGTTTTGCAAAATCTACCCTGGAGGTTTGGCGTTGGAAACTGAAGCGTTTTTAATCCTCCGCTAAGAAATGTGGCCTCAGCGACTTCAAGAGCAGAAATTTTTTTTTCGAAAATTTCACAAATTCACCCAAACTCTGACATTATTCAAGTCTCTCAAAAATGGTGCCAAACTGCTCAAAATTCTCCCCTGAAAGATTTTGCTGTGGAAACAATAGTGTTTTTATCCTTTGCCAGAATATCAGGGTTAGGGTTAGGGTTAGGGTTAGGGGTGGGGGTAGGGGTAGGGGTAGGTGGTGGAAACAAAAGTGTTTTTTCCTATGCTATAAAATCAGGCCTTGGTGACTACACTTGCGGAAAAAGTTCTTTTTTTAAACTTCACAATTTCACCAAAAATCTTACGTTATCCAATTCTCTCAAAAATGGTGGCAAATTGTTGCAAATTCTACCCTGAGAGGTTTGGCGGTGGAAACAGAAGCGTTTTGATTCCAGGCCGGAAAATCAGGCCTCGGCAATTTAACCTGCGCGAAAACGTTTTTTGAAATTCACAAATTCACCCAAACTCTGACGTTATCCAATTCTCTTAAAAATGTTGCCAAACTGTTGAAATTTCTCACCTGAAAGATTTCGCTGTGGAAACAATAGTGTTTTTATCCTTGGCCAGAATATCAGGGTTAGGGTTAGGGTAAGGGTTAGGGTTAGGGTTGGGGTTAGGGTTAGGGTTAGGGTTAGGGTTAGGGTTAGGGTTAGGGTTAGGGTTAGGGTTAGGGTTAGGGTTAGGGTTAGGGTTAGGGTTAGAGTTAGGGTTAGGGTTAAGGTTAGGGTTAGGGTTACGGTGGAAACAAAAGTGTTTTTTCCTATGCTAGAAAATCAGGCCTTGGCGACTACAGTTGCGGAAAAAGTTCTTTTTTAAACTTCACAATTTCACCAGAAATCTGACGTTATCCAATTCTCTCAAAAATGGTGGCAAATTTTTGCAAATTCTACCCTGAGAGGTTTGGTGTTGGAAACAGAAGCGTCTTTATCCTAGGGTTAGGGTTAGGGTTAGGGTTAGGGTTAGGGTTAGGGTTAGGGTTAGGGTTAGGGTTAGGGTTAGGGTTAGGGTTAGGGTTAGGGTTAGGGTTAGGGTTAGGGTTAGGTGGTGGAAACAAAAGTTTTTTTTTCCTATGCCAGAAAATCAGGCCTTGGCGACTACACTTGCGGAAAACGTTTTTTTAAATTTCACAATTTCACGAAAAATCTTACGTTATCCAATTCTCTCAAAAATGGTGGCAAATTGTTGCAAATTCTACCCTGAGAGGTTTGGCGATGGAAACAGAAGCGTTTTGACTCTAGGCTGGAAAATCAGGCCTCGGCAATTTAACCTGCGCGAAAACGTTTTTTGAAATTCACAAATTCACCCAAACTCTGATGTTATCCAATTCTCTTAAAAATGGTGCCAAACTGTTGAAATATCTCACCTGAAAGATTTCGCTGTGGAAACAATATTGTTTTTATCCTTGGCCAGAATATCAGGGTTAGGGTTAGGGTTAGGGTAAGGGTTAGGGTTAGGGTTAGGGTTAGGGTTAGGGTTAGGGTTAGGGTTAGGGTTAGGGTTAGGGTTAGGGTTAAGGATAGGGTTAGGGTTAGGGTTAGGGTTAGGGTGGAAACAAAAGTGTTTTTTCCTATGCTAGAAAATCAGGCCTTGGCGACTACACTTGCGAAAAAAGTTCTTTTTTTAAACTTCACAATTTCACCAAAAATCTGACGTTATCCAATTCTCTCAAAAATGGTGGCAAATTTTTGCAAATTCTACCCTGAGAGGTTTGGTGTTGGAAACAGAAGCGTCTTTATCCTAGGGTTAGGGTTAGGGTTAGGGTTAGGGTTAGGGTTAGGGTTAGGGTTAGGGTTAGGGTTAGGGTTAGGGTTAGGGTTAGGGTTAGGGTTAGGGTTACGGTTCGGGTTAGGGTTAGGGTTAGGGTTAGGTGGTGGAAACAAAAGTTTTTTTTTCCTATGCCAGAAAATCAGGTCTTGGCGACTACACTTGCGGAAAACGTTTTTTTGAATTTCACAATTTCACGAAAAATCTTACGTTATCCAATTCTCTCAAAAATGGTGACAAATTGTTGCAAATTCTTCCTTAGAGGTTTGGCATTGGAAACAGAAGTGGGTTTATCTTAGGCCAGAAAATCAGGCTTTGGCGACACTACGAGCAGAAAAACATTTTTTGAAAATTTCACAATTGGACCAAAAATCTGACGTTATCCAATTAACTCAAAATGGTGCCAAAGTGTTGCAAAATCTCCCCTGGAGGTTTGGCGTTGGAAACTGAATCGTTTTTAATCCTCCGCTAAGAAATGTGGACTCAGCGACTTCAAGAGCAGAAAAACGTTTTTCGAAAATTTCACAAATTCACCCAAACTCTGACATTATTCAAGTCTCTCAAAAATGGTGCCAAACTGCTCAAAATTATCCCCTGAAAGATTTTGCTGTGGAAACAATAGTTTTTTTTATCCTTAGCCAGAATATGAGGGTTAGGTTTAGGGTTAGGGTTAGGTTTAGGTTTAGGTTTAGGGTTAGGGTTAGGGTTAAGGTTAGGGTTAGGGTTAGGGTTAGGGTTAGGGTTAGGGTTAGGGTTAGGGTTAGGGTTAGGGTTAGGGTTAGGGTTAGGGTTAGGGTTAGGGTTAGGGTTAGGGTTAGGTGGTGAAAACAAAAGTTTTCTTTCCTATGCTAGAAAATCAGGTCTTGGCGACTACACTTGCGGAAAAAGTTCTTTTATTAAACTTCACAATTTCACCAAAAATCTTACGTTGTCCAATTCTCTCAAAAATGGTGACAAATTGTTGCAAATTCTACCCTGAGAGGTTTGCCGTTGGAAACAGAAGCGTTTTTATCCTAGGGTAGAAAATTAGGCCTCGGCAACTTTACCTGCGGGAAAACGTTTTTTGAAAATTTCACAATTTCACCCAAACTCTGACATTATCCAAGTCTCTCAAAAATGGTGCCAAACTGTTCAAAATTCTCCCCTGAAAGGTTTCGCTGTGGAAACAATAGTTTTTTTTGTCCTTAGCCAGAATATCAGGGTTAGGGTTAGGGTTAGGGTTAGGGTTAGGGTTAGGGTTAGGGTTAGGGTTAGGGTTAGGGTTAGGGTTAGGGTTAGGGTTAGGGTTAGGGTTAGGGTTAGGGTTAGGGTTAGGGTTAGGGTTAGGTGGTGGAAACAAAAGTGTTTTTTCCTATGCTAGAAAATCAGGCCTTGGCGACTACTCTTGCGGCAAAAGTTTTTTTAAATTTCACAATTTCACGAAAAATCTTACGTTATCCAATTCTCTCAAAAATGGTGACAAATTGTTGCAAATTCTCCCCTGAGAGATTTGGCGTTGGAAACTGAAGTGTTTTTATCTTAGGCGAGAAAATCAGGCTTTGGCGACACTACGAGCAGAAAAACATTTTTTGAAAATTTCACAATTGGACCAAAAATCTGACGTTATCCAATTAATTCAAAAATGGTGCCAAATTGTTGCAAAATCTCCCCTGGAGGTTTGGCATTGGAAACTGAAGCGTTTTTAATCCTCCGCTAGGAAATGTGGCCTCAGCGACTTCAAGAGCAGAAAAACATTTTTTGAAAATTTCACAATTTGACAAAAAATCTGATGTTATCCAATTCTCTCAAAAGTGGTGCCAAATTGTTGCAAATTCTTCACTGAGAGGTTTGGCGTTGGAAACTGAAGCATTTTTAATCATCTGCTACGAAATGTGGCCTCGGCGACTTCAAGAGCAGAAAAACGTTTTTCGAAAATTTCACAAATTCACCCAAACTCTGACATTATTCAAGTCTCTCAAAAATGGTGCCAAACTGCTCAAAATTCTCCCCTGAACGATTTCGCTGTGGAAACAATAGGTTTTTTTTATCCTTAGCCAGAATATCAGGGTTAGGTTTAGGGTTAGGGTTAGGGTTAGGGTTAGGGTAAGGGTTAGGGTTAGGGTTAGTGTTAGGGTTAGGGTTAGGGTTAGGGTTAGGGTTAGGGTTAGGGTTAGGGTTAGGGTTAGGGTTAGGGTTAGGGTTAGCTGGTGGAAACAAAATTGTTTTTTCCTATGCTAGAAAATCAGGCCTTGGCGACTACACTCGCGGAAAAAGTTCTTTTTTTAAACTTCACACTTTCACCAAAAATCTTACGTTGTCCAATTCTCTCAAAAATCGTGACACATTGTTGCAAATTCTACCCTGAGAGGTTTGCCATTGGAAACAGAAGCGTATTTTATCCTAGGGTAGAAAATTAGCCCTCGGCAACTTTACCTGCGGGAAAACGTTTTTTGAAAATTTGACAATTTCACCCAAACTCTGACATTATCCAAGTCTCTCAAAAATGGTGCCAAACTTTTCAAAATTCCCCCCTGAAAGGTTTCGCTGTGGAAACAATAGTTTTTTTTATCCTTAGCCAGAATATCAGGGTTAGGGTTAGGGTTAGGGTTAGGGTTAGGGTTAGGGTTAGGGTTAGGGTTAGGGTTAGGGTTAGGGTTAGGGTTAGGGTTAGGGTTAGGGTTAGGGTTAGGGTTAGGGTTAGGGTTAGGGTTAGGGTTAGGTGGTGGAAACAAAATTTTTTTTTTACCTATGCTAGAAAATCAGGCCTTGGCGACTACACTTGCTACACTCCGCTAGGAAATGGGGCCTCAGCGACTTCAAGAGCAGAAAAACATTTTTTTAAAATTTCACAATTTGACAAAAAATCTGACGTTATCCAATTCTCTCAAAAGTGGTGCCAAATTGATGCAAAGTCTTCCCTGATTGGTTTGGCGTTGTAAACTGAAGCATTTTTAATCCTCCGCTAGGAAATGTGGCCTCGGCGACTTCAAGAGCAGAAAAAGGTTTTTTTGAAAATTTCACAAATTCACCCAAACTCTGACGTTATCCAATTCTCTCAAAAATAGTGCCAAACTGTTGAAATTTCTCCCCTTAAAGATTTTGCTGTGGAAACAATAGTGTTTTTATCCTTGGCCAGAATATCAGGGTTAGGGTTAGGGTTGGGGTTAGGGTTAGCGTTAGGTGGTAGAAACAAAAGTGTTTTTCCTATGCTAGAAAACAGGTCTTGGCGACTAAACTTGCGGAAAAAGTTCTTTTATTAAACTTCACAATTTCACCAAAAATCTTACGTTGTCCAATTCTCTCAAAAATGGTGACAAATTGTTGCAAATTCTACCCTGAGAGGTTTGCCGTTGGAAACAGAAGCGTTTTTGTCCTAGGGTAGAAAATTAAGCCTCGGCAACTTTACCTGTGGGAAAACGTTTTTTGAAAATTTCACAATTTCACCCAAACTCTGACATTAGCCAAGTCTCTCAAAAATGATGCCAAACTGCTCAAAATTCTCCCCTGAAATGTTTCCCTGTGGAAACAATAGGTTTTTTTATCCTTAGCCAGAATATTAGGGTTAGGGTTAGGGTTAGGGTTAGGGTTAGGGTTAGGGTTAGGGTTAGGGTTAGGGTTAGGGTTAGGGTTAGGGTTAGGGTTAGGGTTAGGGTTAGGGTTAGGGTTAGGTGGTGGAAACAAAAGTGTTTTTTCCTATGCTAGAAAATCAGGCCTTGGCGACTACACTTGCTACACTACACTAGAAAATGTGGCCTCAGCGAATTCAAGAGCAGAAAAACATTTTTTTAAAATTTCACAATTTGACAAAAAATCTGACGTTATCCAATTCTCTCAAAAGTGGTGCCAAATTGATGCAAATTTTTCTCTCAGAGGTTTGGCGTTGGAAACTGAAGCATTTTTAATCCTCCGCTAGGAAATGTGGCCTCAGCGACTTCAAGAGCAGAAAAAGGTTTTTTTGAAAATTTCACAAATTCACCCAAAATCTGACGTTATCCAATTCTCTCAAAAATAGTGCCAAACTATTGAAATGTCTCCCCTGAAAGATTTTACTGTGGAAACAATAGAGTTTTTATCATTGGCCAGAATATCACGGTTAGGGTTAGGGTTAGGGTTAGGGTTAGGGTTAGGGTTAGGGTTGGGTTAGGGTTAGGGTTAGGGTTAGGGTTAGGGTTAGGGTTAGGGTTAGGGTTAGGGTTAGGGTTAGGGTTAGGGTTAGGGTTAGGGTTAGGGTTAGGGTTAGGGTTAGGGTTAGGTTTAGGTGGTGGAAACAAAAGTGTTTTTTCCTATCCTAGAAAATCAGGTCTTGGCGACTACACTTGCGGAAAAAGTTCTTTTATTAAACATCACAATTTCACCAAAAATCTTACGTTGTTCAATTCTCTCAAAAATGGTGACAAATTTTTGCATATTCTACCCTGAGAAGTTTGCCGTTGGAAACAGAAGCGTTTTTATCCTAGGGTAGAAAATTAGGCCTCGGCAACTTTACCTGCGGGATAACGTTTTTTGAAAATTTCACAATTTCACCCAAACTCTGACATTATCCAAGTCTCTCAAAAATGGTGCCAAACTGTTCAAAATTCTCCCCGAAAGGTTTCGCTGTGGAAACAATAGGTTTTTTTATCCTTAGCCAGAATATCAGGGTTAGGGTTAGGGTTAGGGTTAGGGTTAGGGTTAGGGTTAGGGTTAGGGTTAGGGTTAGGGTTAGGGTTAGGGTTAGGGTTAGGGTTAGGGTTAGGGTTAGGGTTAGGGTTAGGGTTAGG
>JAWWNI010001604.1:0-97922 GCA_034642065.1 Darevskia nairensis | reverse complement strand
ATTGAATCTGGAACTTCGTGGTTTTGTTCTTTATATTTCCGTTATAGAAAAATTTTAAAAATACAAAATTACAAGCGCACGGAATAAGACACCCAAAAAGAAGATGAGGGCATCCTGATCACGTTTGCAGATGACACCAAATGGGGAGGGGTGGCTAATACCCCAGAGGACAGGATCACACTTCAAAATGACCTTTACAGATTAGAGAACTGGGCCAAAGCAAACAAGATGAATTTTAACAGGGAGAAATGTAAAGTACTACACTTGGGCAAAAAAAATGAAAGGCACAAATACAGGATGGGTGACACCTGGCTTGAGAGCAGTACATGTGAAAAGGATCTAGGAGTCTTGGTAGACCACAAACTTGACATGAGTCCACAGTGTGATGCAGCAGCTAAAAAAGCCAATGCAATTCTGGGCTGCATCCATAGGAGTATAGCATCTAGATCAAGGGAAGGAATAGTCCCACTGTATTCCGCTCTGGTCAGACCTCACCTGGAATACGGTGTCCAGTTCTGGGCACCCCAGTTCAAGAAGGATACTGACAAGCTGGAACGTGTCCAGAGGAGGGCAACCAAAATGGTCCAAGGCCTGGAAACGATGCCTTATGAGGAACGGCTTAGGGAGCTGGGTATGTTTAGCCTGGAGAAGAGAAGGTTAAGGGGTGATATGATAGCCATGTTCAAATATATAAAAGGATGTCATATAGAGGAGGGAGAAAGGTTGTTTTCTGCTGCTCCAGAGAAGCAGACACGGAGCAATGGATTCAAACGACAAGAAAGAAGATTCCACCTCAACATTAGGAAGAACTTCCTGACAGTAAGAGCTGTTCGACAGTGGGATTTGCTGCCAAGGAGTGTGGTGGAGTCTCCTTCTTTGGAGGTCTTTAAGCAGAGGCTTGACAGCCACCTGTTAGGAATGCTTGGATGGTGTTTCCTGCTTGGCAGGGGGTTGGACTGGATGGCCCTTGGGGTCTCTTCCAACTTGATGATTCTATGATTCTAAGAAGGGGAAACCCAGCCAGATGGGCGGGATACAAGTAATAAATTATTTATTTATTTATTTATTTATTATTATTATTATTATCATTATTATTATTCAGAGTCATTCTGGGGACACAGTGCAGCCCTACCAAGGCTGGGAGTCATCGGTCGTTCCCCTAGATTGCACATGCGAGGAGTACAATATTTGCCCGTAGCCACGGAGAGGAGAGGTTGCGCACAGTCTCCCTCCTACCCAAAGAAGGGCTGGTGCGTCACGCCAAGGACACCCACAGACGCTTGCCTCCTTGCGCCCAGGAGGGGCGTCAGCTGGGTTTCCTTGGTGAAGGGAAGTTTTCCACCGGCAGCAGCGGCTGACAAGAAGAGGGGTTGCACAAGCGCGACATGGCAAAGGCATGACTCACGTGGGGGTTGCCGGGTAAGGAGGGGGAACCCTCCTCCTCCTCCTCCTCCTCTCTCTGAACTCTGGAAGACCAAAAAAAAAAAAAAAAACCTCTGAAAGGCGCATCGCTGCTTTTAAGCGCTTTGCAGCGGGGAAGCCCGGCTGTCAGTGTCTGGGAGAATATCGTTTTGTTCTTCTCCTCTCGGAATAATGCGCCGCCGATTCTCTATGGCACCGAGATGGACATGCACTCACAGGGGGTGCGCCCAGAGACCAAACAAGCACATACGTAGCAAAAAATAACAAAAACCCACACACCGGAATAATATTGCAGCAGCCCAAAACAGAAGGAGAGAACTGGTACAGCTCAGGGCATACCCTCCAACATTCCTCCCATGAAAACAGGGACATGCTACTCCAGTGGTGGCTAACCTTGACACTCCAGATGTTTTGGAACTACAACTCCCACCATCCCTGACCACTGGTCCTGTTAGCTAGGGATGATGGGAGTTGTAGTTCCAAAACATCTGGTGTGTCAAGGTTAGCCACCACTGTGCTATTCTATGATGATGATCAATAATTTTATTATTTATACCCCATCCATCTAACTGGGTTGACACAGACACATACAGTATAAAAAAACAAAATTAAACATGAAGGAACATCCCTCTACAGAGCAGCATTCAGATGTCTTCTAATACCCTGTTTCTCCTAAAATAAGACGTAGCCATAAAATAAGCTGTAGCAGGATTTCTACGCATTTGTGAAATATAAGCCATACCCCCAAAATAAGACATAGTGACGTGGCGCCTCTCCCTTAAGATGGCCTGGATAGGCGTGGCTATGCAGCGTACTGACGCGGAGCGGTTAAAATAAGACATCCCCCGAAAATAAGCCATACTGTGTTTTTTTTGAGGGGGGGGGGGAAATATAAGACGGTGTCTTATTTTAGGAGAAACACGGTAGTTGTATAGTTACTTAAAGGTAAAGGGACCCCTGACCGTTAGGTCCAGTCGCGGACGACTCTGGGGTTGCGGCGCTCATCTCGCTTTACTGGCCGAGGGAGCCAGCGTACAGCTTCCAGGTCATGTGGCCAGCAGGACTAAGCCGCTTCTGGCGAACCAGACCAGTGCACGGAAACGCTGTTTACCTTCCCGCCGGAGCGGTACCTATTTATCTACTTGCACTTTGACGTGCTTTTGAACTGCTAGGTTGGCAGGTACAGGGACTGAGCAACGGGAGCTCACTCCGTCGCAGGGATTCGAACTGCCAACCTTCTGATTGGCAAACCCTAGGCTCAGTGGTTTAGACCACAGCGCCACTCACATCCCTATAGATAGCTATAGACAGATATATATTACTGACCTCTGTATATTACCTGTCCCCTAAAAGGGCAGGGGGAGGGCAGGGTGTGGCAGGCTCACCATAGCATGGCAGGGAAGCTCATTTGGGGCAGAGCGACCAGGGAAATAGGGTCCAGGTAAGGCAGTATTTAAACAGGCCAGAGCAAAGTCGAAATCTAAGAAAACGCCGTGTGTGTGTGTGTGTGTGTGTGTGTGTGTTTAAGCTTATGTTACTGGGAAGCAGTGAGAGGGGATGGTTTTCTGAAATGCATTAACAACAACAACTTATTACTTATACCCCCGCCCACCTGGCCGGGCCTCCCCAGCCACTCTGGGCGGCTCCCAACAGAATATTAAAAACGCGATAAAACTTTGAACATTAAAAACTTCCCTAAACAGGGCTGCCTTCAGATGTTTTCTAAAAGTCAGACAGTTGTTTATTTCCTTGACATCTGATGGGAGGGCGGGCGCCACCACCGAGAAGGCCCTCTGCCTGGTTCCTTGTAACCTCGCTTCTCGCAGGGAGGGAACCGCCAGAAGGCCCTCAGAGCTGGACCTCAGTGTCCGGGGTGAAGACACTCCTTCAGGGCTGTTTAGGGCTTTCAAGGTCAGCACCAATCCTTTGAATTGTGCTCGGAAACATACTAAACGTATAAAGCATTAATAAAGAAACAGAGTGAAAGAGAGAGTGTTGGTGCTGACCTTTAAAGCCATGAATGACCTTGGCCCTGTATCCCTGAAGGAGCGTCTCCACCCCCATCATCCAGTCCGTTCTTAAACCGAGGCGCACTTTCCCTAATGAGGCCTCCCGCTGCCGGTGCCCTTCCACTGTTCGCCTTCCGTCCATAGACCAACTGTTAGGTCCAGTCGCGGACGACTCTGGGGTTGCGGCGCTCATCTCGCTTTATTGGCCAAGGGAGCCAGCGTACAGCTTCCGGGTCATGTGGCCAGCAGGACTAAGCCGCTTCTGGCGAACCAGAGCAGCGCACGGAAACGCCGTTGACCTTCCCGCCAGACCTATTTATCTACTTGCACTTTGTGATTTCAAACTGCTAGGTTGGCAGGAGCAGGGACCGAACTACGGGAGCTCACCCCGTCGCGGGGATTCGAACCGCTGACCTTCTGATCGGCAAGGTCAAGAGGCTCAGGGGTTTAGACCACACTGCAGGGCTGTTGTTAACCACTCAAGAGTGTGAACTGTACAGGCCCTTGTGAACCTGGGGGTGCTCCTCCCAGACAGGGTTTGTGTGGGGATGGGGGCCCCTCCCTCTCATTCAGCACCTCCCCTGGGGCCCATATTATTTCCCCCATGGAATCTGGGAGGACCTTTTCCATGGAAAGCCCAATAGCAGTTATTCCAGATGAGGACTGTAAACTAGATTAGCCCTAATGGGTGAATGGGCTCCCTGGAAAGGAGTAAATCGGGATGGTTTTGAGTTGTTTTCATTTATGAAATGGTTTTCTATAAGGCGTGCCATTCTTGTTGAAGTGGGGTGTTGTTGTTTTTTTTGCTGTTGTTTAATCGCCGGGCGATGCTTCATACGAAATGGAAGGAAATTAATACTGTAAATGCATAAATAAATAGGTTGTGTGTGAGAGAGAGAGATTTTCATGCCAATGGCTGTGGGGGGAAATGGCATCCATCCCATAATAACCCCCCTGCTAAAAAAACCAAAACAAAACACCACGCTGTTTTCTTTGCTCTGTACACCCGGAAATGCACTCTGCACATGCTGAGGGGCACCAGCAATCCGGGCGAAACAGGGTTAGCAGCGGACCCGCGCGATCTTCGTCGCTCCGCATCCATCGATCCAGAACAAACGGGCCGGAGCTGCGCCCATCCGCTTCAAGACTGCGCCCATCCTGCCACCCAGATTATTGGCGAGCGGGGAGCCGCTCAAAGAGGTGCCGGGGCTCAGGCGCGCACGACGACCCGCGAGGGGTTCCCCGAGCATGTGCAGAGCGCCCGGGGTGTGTGTGTGTGGAGCCCTGCAACCGAGTAGGGAAGGTCCGAAGCCGGAGAAGAAGGAGAGGAGGCTCGGCCTCCCTCTCTGCGCGCCACCGCTGCTGCCCGCCTTCCTTTTATAGCGGGGCTAAATTTAGGCCGGCCCGGGGCCGGGCCAAGCGGCAGTCCCAGCCCCCTCCAAGCGGCAGCGCCGGGTCCCTCCGCCGCCTGCCTTCCCGGGACGCGCTTCCTGCGCCTCCGCCATTGGCCTGCGCGCTCGACGGCGCGGCTTAAAAGGAAGGCGCCGGCCGCGCCGGGCAGCCACATCCAAAAGCGTCCGAGACCATGGCGCTCCTGCCCTCCTTCGCCTCCTTCTGCCGGGACAGCCGCCCGGCCCACCAAGTAAGTAGCTCGCTCGCTCGCCCACCCGGCCCTCTGCACATGCTCGGGGGCCCCGCGCACTGAAAAGAGGGCCTTTGGGGAAAGGGGGTCTTTGGGGATGCTGCGGGCGGGACTTCTCCAGGGGTCAGGAAGAAGCGGGTGGGCTGCTTTCCTCGACGGGGCGGGCGGGATCCGGGATCCGCGCGCCCTCCGCTCGCTCACGGCCCCGTTTCTCCTCCTCTTGCAGCAGCGCTGGAGCTGCGGGCTGCCGGCGGAGAAGCTCCCCTGCGGCGGAGACCTCTGCTGCCCTCCCGGGCCGGGCCTGGACGGGCTGTGCCCGCCGTCGAAGGACGACGAGGACCTCAATCACGTCCTGGACTTGATTCTCTCCATGGGCAGCGGCGGCGGCGCAGACGGAGGGCCCTTCGGCTCTGACAGCGGCGCGCCCCGCGGGGATTACGGCGCCGGGCGGGAGCCCTTCTACCAGCCGAGCCCCTCTTCCGACGGCTACGAGCCGATGGAACGGGGCAGCCCTCCGCCCTACGGCGCCGCCCTCCTGCCCGAACTGGAAGCTGCCCCCTATGCGCCTTTCCCGGGGGCCGCCGGCGGCTTCATCCAGGGCCGCTTCTTCGTCACGTCGGCGTTCGCGGAGGAGCCCAAGCCGGAGATGTCGTGGCCCCAATCCTGCGCGCAGATCAAGCAGGAGGGCGCCAGCCCCACGCCCTGCATGATGGCAGCCTCTCCGCCGCTCCCGGGGGCCGAGACCCCTCCGCTCAGCCCCGACGACCTCTTGGCAGCCGCCGCCGCCGCCGCCGAGTGCCAAGCCCCTCTCGGGCGCCCCTACCCGGCGCCCTTCGCCCACCCGCTCCACTACCGCCAACACCCGTCGCAGCAGCAGCAGCAGAGCGCGCCTCCCGCCTTCGCCTTCTTCGACGACAGCTTGCCTTGCCCGGCCTCTGCCCCGAGGGGGCTCCTCACGCCTCCCTCGTCGCCGCTGGAGCTGCTGGAAGCCAAACCCAAGCGGGGCCGCCGCTCCTGGCCGCGCAAACGGACTGCTACCCATACCTGCACCTACGCCGGCTGCGGGAAGACTTACACCAAGAGCTCGCACCTGAAGGCTCACCTGCGCACCCACACAGGTAAGGGCAGGCCTGCGCCCGCTGGGGATCCCGCAGCCGCTGCTGCTGTCACTCATTGCAGCCCAGAGAGTCCAAAACTGCCCCCTCGCCCCCACCTGAGGGTCTGGACAGGCCACCTTGCAACTCCCCCCCCCCAAATATTTATTGTTTTTCAATTTTTTCTTACATATCAGTGAAACAAATTCAAACAAATTTAACATGCGATTTCCTCCCCCGCCTGCTGTGCCAACTGGCATGCGCTGGATCGGGGTGCCAATTTGAATTTTAAAAAGTGTGGGGGGGTGCTTTCCAGGTAAGCCCTGCCTCACATAATCGATCACATGACACCACACACATACACACACGAATGGCAATGCCCATTTTATATATATTTGGGGGGGGCTCTATTTTTTTGGGGGGGGGACACCTCGGCCCCTATGCGCTGGACACTTTTCAATTGCATCCCGTTATTCGCTGCTTTTGCTTCCATCCTATTGCATTCCGATGCGAACTCCGCAGAATCATTTAAAAACACGCAAAGTTAGGCAAGCGATAAATAATACAATTGAAAGGCAGTGCAAATATTGGGGGGGGGGGCGCAGGGTGGAGTTTGTGGACCACCGCAGTTCGGGAGCCCCTGGTGGAGACGAAGCTGAGGCGCATGGGGAGAAAAACAGATTTTTTTATTTTCTGCGTCCGTTAAGCCTTCCAAAACAGAGAAAGAGGCTTCCTGGTAGTTTAGCCCCAGTTCTCTGAAAATCTGGCAGGTTGGGCGTTGGCTGTTGCTAAAAACCGCCGTCGATGCCACCGCTGAAATCCTCTAACCCGAGAGCAGCGGGCTCTCCAAATTGGCTGGCCGACCCACCTCGCCTTGTGGCATCAGAGTGGGGAGGGGAGGGGAGGGGGTGGGGGGACATCGGTGCCCCCTTGCCGCTGCTGCTGGTCCTCTAGTTATATGACCATTGGTCATGCTGGCTGATGGGCTGTTGGGAGTGCAGCAACACCCAGTTGCCCAGTAGGAAACTGGGCAGCTCCAGTTTCAGGCGTGAAATTGCGAGCCTGGCAACATTTAAGGGGGGGGGGCTGAGCGCTGTGGAGCTCTGAGCTTTGGGGAGGGGGGCGCAACTGTTCCCAAGAGGGGCTGCCAAGTGACAGAGGCAGGCTGTGTCTTAGGCGGAACAGGGTGCCGGATGGGCGGGGTATAAACATTATTATTGCTATTATTATTATTATTATTATTATTATTATTATTATTATTATTTTATTTTATTATCCACACACAAAGGGCGCTCAGCTGTGTTTCCCCAACTTGGATCTCCGGCTGTTTTTCTTTTGCGGACTACAACTCCCATCATCCGTAGCTAGCAAGACCAGCGGTCAGGGATGATGGGAATTGTAGTCCTGGTGGGGGGGAAAAACCCACGTTTGGGGAGCACTGGGTTCAAATCCTCCCCCGAAGCTCACTGGGTGGCCTCTCTACCTAACCTGCCTCGAAGTGTTGTTGCGGGGAACAAATGCTAGAATCAGTAGAGTCGCGAGAGACACCCCAAAGGTCATCCAGCCCAACCCGCTGCGCTGCAGGAACCATGCACATCGCCTCTGGGGCTCTTATTCCTTCAGTCCATCGACACTTACCCCGCTTCCTTTCCTCCTCCACAGGCGAGAAGCCCTACCATTGCAACTGGGACGGCTGCGGCTGGAAGTTTGCGCGTTCCGACGAGCTCACGCGCCACTACCGCAAACACACCGGGCACCGGCCCTTCCAGTGCCACCTCTGCGACCGCGCCTTCTCTCGCTCCGACCACCTGGCGCTGCACATGAAGAGGCACATGTAGAGAGAGAGGCGGGGGGGGGGAACTCTCCAGGACTTAGTCGGGATCTTGTAGCTGGTACTACGTCCGCCTGCGCCTGGGATGCGCGGGGAGGGAAAAAGGCCACGAGCTGGCCCCTGTAGCAGCGAGCAGGAGACGGGGGGGCTGCGGCCAGCGCCTCTCTCCAGGAGGCTGCGCGGAAACCTGACGGGCTGCTCTCTGCCCCCAACCCCGGGACTTAATTTATAGGGCTCTTGAGCGGAGACGAAAGGGCCGTCCAGGTGTAAATAGTGGATCTGCGACCGCCCAGGAGATCAGCTGCAACGGAAGGCTTGCCTTGAGGATCGCGCGGAGGCAGGAGGCGCCTCGCGCAAAGCGCTCCCGGCTGCCTTAACCTACACTAGAACTCCTAACAAGGCTTGAGGTCTTGTGAAGAAACGATCTTTTTTAAAAAGAAAAGATATAAATAATGTAAATAGTTTTATACACAAGAATTGGGAGGATACAAGCGAAAGACGGAATGGGCACGTTTCTGGCCCATGTCCCTTTTTTTTGGAAAAAAAATGAAAACTTTTTATAAAATATATATATTAAAGATTTTTTTTTTCTAAAATAAGCCTGATTCTTTCATCTAGAAATCCTTTGGGCTAGAGGGGGATGGGGAAGGCGGGCGCAAAAAGATGGTTGTTGTTGCTGTTGTTATTTCTTGGCCCTATAGGTGCCCATAACTTACCCCCCTTTCCCAGCCCCCCCCCCACAATCCTATGCCTTCCCCCCCCCCCGCCTCCGGCGCGCAAGAAATAGACCCAGGCACGGACCGCAGCGGGGCAAACGCTTTGCACCAGAAGCGGCTCTCCAGTTCAAAAGCAACCCAAGGCTATAATCCTGAGTCTCATTTT
Organism: Darevskia nairensis; assembly: GCA_034642065.1. Lineage (NCBI taxonomy): Eukaryota > Metazoa > Chordata > Lepidosauria > Squamata > Lacertidae > Darevskia > Darevskia nairensis. The sequence goes on along the minus strand of JAWWNI010001604.1, from coordinate 89,042 downwards.
TAGTTTACTCGACAGCTATTTCGGGAGCGCCCTGAAATCTGTTCCAGATGTTGAGGCAGATGTGCCCGCGGCCGGGCTCTGCTGTGGGCAAGCTGGTTTTGCGCGCGTGTGGGTATTTTAATGGGAAACGTAAACAACACGGCATGTCAGTAATTGCAGAGTCCTTTTTTTTTTTTTAAGGGGGGGAAGGAAATGCAGGACTACTGCTGCTGCTGCTGCTGTTCCCCAAAAGCTGGGGGTGGGTGGATGGAGACGTTGGACCCGAGCAAGTTAGTTTCTTCGCTAACTAGATCAGTGATGGCTAACCTTGACACCCCAGATGTTTTGGAACTACAACTCCCATCATCCCTAGCTAACAGGATCAGTGGTCAGGGATGATGGGAGTTGTAGTCCCAAAACATCTGGAGCAGGGGTGTCAAACTCCGGTCCTCCAGATGTTTTGGAACTACAATTCCCATGATCCCTAGCTAACAGGACCAGTGGTCAGGGATGATGGGAATTGTAGTCTCAAAACATCTGGAGGGCCGGAGTTTGACACCCCTGATCTGGAGTGTCAAGGTTAGCCATCACTGAACTAGATCAAACTACCTAAGTCCTAGGCTCTCCATGTTTTGGGACTACAATTCCCATCATCCCTGACCACTGGCTCTGTTAGCTAGGGATCATGGGAGTTGTAGTCCCAAAACATCTGGAGAGCCAAGGTTGCCCATGCCTGAACTAGATCCTTAAATGCTCCCGCCACCCGCTTGCGGTGCGTAAAAAAATGCGCGAGAGAGGCGCATCTTCCTCCGGAGGGTCCTTTTTTTCTGACCCTCTTTATCGCATTTCTGCAAATTAACCCCTGCCGTTTCCCTGCCAGGGGAGGTTACCTGAACACTTTGTGATTGCAGGGCTCGCAAATTTCCACAGCGCCATTAAAACAAAAAAAACAAAAACGGGGACACGCGGCGGGGCTGCACAGATTTTTGCAAAAACAACAACCACCGCCACCAAACCCTTTTTGCAAGAAACCAACGTCTCCTCCCGCAAAGCAAACCGCGCAGACGCTCAGCGAGGTTGCAGTTTGTTGCTGTTTCTCATGGGTGGGGGAGGAGAGGGGAAATGGGTGGTGTGTGTGCAAAAGGCCGGCCCAGCGCAGGATGGTGCCCTTGGAGGCGAACACAAAGCCACACACACACACACACACACACACACACACACACACACACCCCTCTTGTTGTCTCTGGGTTATTTCGACTATTAACAGCAAGCGCAGGCTTGCGTTTAGGAAATGAGTTACAGTTTAAAACCACCTGACGCGCCCCAGGTTGTGGGAGGTGGAAGAAGAATTTGGATTTGATATCCCCCTTTATCACTCCCCGAAGGAGTCTCCAAGCGGCTCACATTCTCCTTTCCCTTCCTGCCCCACAACAAACCCTCTGTGAGGTGAGTGGGGCTGAGAGACTTCAGAGAAGTGGGACTAGCCCAAGGTCACCCAGCAGCTGCATGCGGAGGAGCGGAGACGCGAACCCGGTTCACCAGATTACGAGTCTACCGCTCTTAACCACTACACCACACTGGCTATTGCAAACTGAAATGGGCTCGTCTTGCACGTGCGCGTAGCACCACGGGCTGCGGGTTGCCCGAAGAGGGTCGCGGCCATTGACAGCCTTAAATTTATCCGATTCTCCTTTTCACTTTGGGGGGCAGTAAATGCCACAGGGCGCCCCTTCCTTTGGATGGCCGGCGGCGTTTCTAAGTATTGTCAGGAGGTATAAAAACTTCCAAACTCGCGCCTTTACGCACGTTGTTCTTCCAAAACCGGTCCCTCCATTCCCCCACCCCCCACTCAGGGAGTCGCCCCGGACTCTCGACATTTCTAGACCTCTTCCAGCTCCGCATTGCAAAGGGTCCCCCTCTGGAAGCGCAGTGACACGCATTACGCACAGGCGGCAGCCCCACAAATCCTTCCTTGGTGAGCCCAGGAAGGCGAGCCGTTCAAGGGTTAACCGGGCAGCGCAGAGAAAGGAAAACAGGCTCTGGCTATTTGCATGGAGGGTAGTGGTTGTGGGGGGGGGGGTCGGTTGTTGTTCAACAAAAAAAGCTTTGCCCGAATTAGCTCTCCCCGCAATGAGAGACCGCTTTGGAGAAAATGACTGGGGAAGCTATTTAAAGGCCGTCGCCGAAATAAGCAACGAAAAAGCGAAACGCTGTCATTTCTGGAAAGGGGGGGGCAGCCAGGAGGGCAGAGAGAGTCCTGCAAAGTTGGGCAGCAGCAGGAGGAGGAGGAAGAGGCTGTTTGGAGAGCCTTGGAGGAAGCAGCCCCTCGGGCTCCAGATTCCGCAGAAAGCCGCGTTGCACAACCTCGTCGCAGATCGAGGGCGCAGGAAACGCGGCGGCGATGATGGGCCCCGATTGTTGTCGCAAGGGCTCCAGCCGTTTCCGGCTCTCGTGCGCACAGGTTCACCAGCAAGCGGAGACCCCAAACCCCACATGGGCAGGCTGGAGGGCGGGGGGCGGAGGGGGCTCAGGGACCGGGAGACTTGGCGACACACACACACACACACAATCATTTGTCCTCTCCGCCTTCTTCAAATGCCACTGGCTTCACGGTGCGCCCTCGACCTCCTGCAAGGTGGATGGGACTCCCTCGGAAGGTGGTCTCCCTCCTTCCTTGGAGGTTTTGGGTTTTTAAGCAGAGTTTGGATGGTCAAGGGACACAGGTGGCGCTGTGGGTTAAACCACAGAGCCTAGGGCTTGCCGATCAGAAGGTTGGTGGTCAGGGGCGTACCCAGGATCAAAACTAGAGGGGGGGCAAGCCATCTAGGGGGGGCAAGCCATGGTCGTTCAGGTTTGCTTTAAATGGACGCTGATAATTTTTGCTTCTAGGGCTGCCTTCTAGGGGGGGGGCAGATGCTCCCCTCTGGGTACGCCCATGTTGGCAGTTCGAATCCCCGCGACGGGGTGAGCTCCCGTTGCTCAGTCCCTGTACCTGCCCACCTAGCAGTTCGAAAGCACGTCAAAGTGCAAGTAGATAAATAGGAACCGCTCCGGCGGGAAGGTAAACGGCGTTTCCGTGCGCTGCTCTGGTTCACCAGAAGCGGCTCAGTCCTGCTGGACACATGACCCGGAAGCTGTACGCCAGCTCCCTCGGCCAGTAAAGTGAGATGAGCGCCGCAACCCCAGAGTCGGACACGACTGGACCTGTCAGGGGTCCCTTTACCTTTACCTTTGGATGGTCACCTCAGGGACAGAATTTGGAAGGACCCCATACCGGTAGCATATTCTAGTCCAACCCCCTGCAATGCAGCTGCCCCCCATATGAGGATCGAACCTGCAACCTTGGCTGGTTCTCAGCACCACGCTCGCTGCAACCAACTGCTTTAGCCGAGATTCCTGCATTATTATTATTCTTTGCCGATCCCTCATAGCCGAGTGAGATTGTCTTCCATAAACACGGTTTTAGCAGTGAGTCCGTAAGTGACTGTGGAGGTCAATTCTGGATCCACACATCCTTCCACAGTGGGGACATTGGTTCCCAGGTGGGAGTTGATCCCGGTGTGGATTTGCCAAGCGTGCCTTCCTCTTAGCGCGTTTCTCCCTTGCGTCCTGAGTTCGAGTGTCTCCAAAGCCCACGACACCTTTGGGAAAGGCTGTTCTCCGACTGGAGCGCTCGCAGGCCAGTGTTTCCCAGTTATCGGTGCTTATACTACATATAGTCTTTGAACCTCTTTTGTTGACCGCCAGCATTACGCTTTCCATTTTTAAGTTGGGAATAGAGTAGTTGCTTTGGAAGACGATCATCAGGCCTCTGCACAACATTCCTGCATTGCAGGGGGTTGGACTGGATGACCCCTAGGGGTCCCTTCCAACTATGCCATTTGGTGATTCTATAAGCGCCCACATACTTGGCTGTTTACAACCCCAGGGGTTCGCCTGACAGCTCCCTCTGTCCAAACTTTGCCGTTAAGGTGTCTGGAAAGGGCAGTGGGCCACTGAGGTACAACGTCCAAGGGGGCTGGAGCATAGCTGTCAACTTTCAGATTTGAAAATAAGGGATTTTCCCCAAACTTTCGGATTTGAAAAGAAGGGATGCCGCGAGGGCGGTGCAATGGCACCAAGTAGCCTCGCCACCCTGCGCTCCAGAGGCTGCGCGCGAACGGGTGAGCGAAAGAGCGAGCGCATAGACGGCAGGCAGGCTGTCTCTCTGGTTGGGCGTGAGGGTCTGGCTGCACAAGGCATGCAAGCTCCGCCCCCAGTCGGTCTCAGACTCCTTATTGGCAGCCGAGCAACGCAGCTGAGGAGCCTCCCTGGCCGGCAGGGAGGGAGAGGACCTGCTTCCTTTGAAATCCAGGGAATTTAAGGGAGATCAACAATCCGGGAGAGCAGCGGGAAACGGCATTGGAATAAGGGAGTTTCCCGCCAAAAAAGGGAGGGTTGACAGCTATGGGCTGGAGTCATGTGGGGTGGGTGGGTGGCAGCCCCCAATGCTTCCCGCTACGTTCCCACCAGCCTCTTTCCCCGGAGATCTTGTGTAGCTGGAGATGGGGAACAGGGAGCTCCTCTGAAGCCAGCCCCACTTGTGGGCAACTGGAAAGAGCCAGTGGGGCAGAGGTCAAGGGGTCCAGGTCACCCCCAGAGGAGGAGCAAGCGGGGTGTGTGTGTGTGACTCTTCTGTGCCCCCCTCCCCGTAACAGAGGAGAGACAGGAGAGGGGAGACTGTCTGGGGCCACAGAGGACCCTGGAACCACTGGGAATAAAACCCCAAACATATGAGGGCAGAAATACGAGCAGGTCTGACCCACTCATCTCCCCGCCCCCCAAAAAAGAAGGGGGGAGAGAGCCGCCCCAGAGTCTCGGGTGCTCCAAAATAAGTAACTTTTTTCATTTATTATATTAAACAATAACATTTCTCTTATATTAAACAATAAAACACAGAGCATGGGTTAAAATTCAAACGGTCCCCCCTCCCTCCCCGCAAACCTTCTCTCCTCCTCCCTGCTGCCCCCCCACCCTACTCCCCACCCTCTTGGCTATAGGGCGATTCCAAGAGCATAGATACAGTCATGTACATGTCCGGATACATAATACATCATCAGCCGATCTCCTGGGGGGGGGAGGGGGGCAGCATGGCCGAGGTCCAAAGGATGTGCGGGGGGGGGGGGGGGGCTTCTTGGTTCCCCTTGCAGCAGCAGCAAAACACCCCCCCCAAAAAACCCCTCCCCCCCCCACTGTTCCAAATCCCTCTGCCCTCTTGGAGAGACCCCAAGCTCAATTGGATGCACAGGACTGGCTTTTCTGGTGCCCGAGGTCTGGGAGGGGGCACAGCTGCTCACCCCCCCGGGGAAAAAAACATTTCTAAAGAGAGAAGCAGTGAAGGGGAGGAGAGGAAATGAAAGAGAATGATTTCTCCCCTTGCAAAAAAATATAAAGAGCCATTGCCCCCTAACCTTGTTTAAAAAGGAAAAAAACTGCAAACAAGAGACCTCGCAGATCCACTTGAGCCAATGGGTCTACTCTAAGTAGGACGTGGAAGGAGCCGAGAAGAGTTCCTTTGGGTGCCTGGCGGAGGGGGGGGGGAAGAAGAGAGACAGTACGGTTTGCATCCCACAAGAAACGACGGCGCAGATATTAACAGCCAGGAGATGAGTGCCTTGGGAGGGTGGGGGATACGACTGGGGAAAACACTGATGGCGAAACACAAGAGGGGAAACTAGGAAGTGGGGGGGGCGCGTGTCCCTTTAATACCAAGACCCTGCGATGCAAGCGCCCCCCCCAGCGAACTGCAGTTCCCAGGATTCTCCATGGGCTGTTCAGAGGGGGGTCGGATAGCTCTAAATGCACACGGTGGCACATTTTGCCCCTTGCTCATTTGCGCCGTGCCCGCCCCCCCTGCAAGATGGAGGAAGGAGGCCTGGGTTTGCCCCCCCACCCCACAAGCGGCAGCCACCCCTCCCTCTTCCCCAGGGGGCTAGGAGTAGTTTAGGGGTGCTACCGGGGAGGCGTCAAGAGCCCCACGCTCCCCCCCACCCCGGGTCAACCGAAAACCGTGGCCAGCAGGAAAAGAAACGGAAGAACTCTCTCTCTCTCATTGGCAAACAAACACACAGAGAAACGGGTGCAGGATTAAGAGCCCACCCCCCGGGGGGGGGAGTCCCCGAGGGTGTTTTTTTTTGGGGGGGTGCCTGCACACGTATTTCTTGCAACCCCCAAATGCCACACTCAAGATATTGCATTCACCCGTGCCAACTTGAGAAAGCAAGAATTTGCAGCAAGAGGGAGAGAGAGAAACAGACTTTTTTTTATTTTTCTCGTTTGGCAGAACCTTGAGATTCTAACCACAAGAATCGCGCTTTCATTTCCAGATCTTAGGGACTAAATATATATATATATACACACACACAAACACACAAGAGGAACACACGAGGCCAGCGGGATTACGTTTTGCAGCGGGCAACGCTCGGAGACACGGTCCTTCGCGACGGTCGCCCCCAGATATATATACATATATAAAATCTCCTCTATATATCTACATGTCTCTATATCACAAGGGGGTGGGTCGCGTCCCGGAGGGGGGGGGGCTGCTGAGGAGACAATATACACAGGGTTTGTGGGTGGGGGTGAAAATTAAAAATACAAAAAAAATTGTAGTAGATCCGGAGGCCGCACCGGCCACATTTCCCCAGCTTCTCAGCCCGCAAGATGGAGGCGGATGGGGACCCCAGAGGAAGGTGCGGATCTGGTCCTCCCTGGGGGTGGTGGTGGGAGGGATAGGGGGGCTCTCCTTTGGGTCCTCCTCCTCCTCCGTGAGCAGGCAAAAGAAGAACCGTCCGAGGACTCGACTCTTTCCAGAAGCCTCGGCGCCGGAAATTTGTCTGGCTGACCGACCCCCCCCCCCACACAAAGGGGGCTGATGTTTCTGGGTGCTTCTGTGGGCCAGTGGGACCCTCCCGTGCCGTGGGGCGGACCCCCGGGGGTCTCCCCGCGGTGGCAAAAAGGGTGGCCCCCGATTCTCCGGCGGAGCTGGGAGAGGGAAGGATGGATGGAGCCAGTCTCGTTTCCCCAGAGCCAGAGGGAACGGGCGCCTTGGAGAGGGGGGGTGGGAGGGCGAGAGAAGCCCCCGCCCCACCCACGATGGGTGGGGAAGGGGGATGGGGGAGCCCTCAGTCCCCCCCCCAGGGCAAAGGCACCGGGATCAAGAGGCCCCTGGAGAAGATGGAAGGAGGGTCGGGCGTTCTGGAAGGAGGCCAGGAGGCAGAAGCTGTTCCGGGGAGGGCAAGGCAAGGGGGCAGAATTTAGGGGGGGTCCCATCTCTGCACAGAGGCTGGGATGTTGGAGGTTGTCCTGGCCTGGGGGAGAGGGAACCCCTTAGAGTGGGAGATGGCCATATTGCAGGAGGAGCAGCCTTCTCAAGGCCCCCAACAGGCCACTCGGACCCCGACCCACATGCCCAAAAGGAACTCGCCTGCAGCCGCGCATTTGCCACCGGGCTCTCACCCGCGTTGGCCACCCCCCGGGCTCTACCTCCCTTGCCCGTGGCTCAGAAGCCGCCGCTTGGCTGCTGGCTGCTTTTCTCGAGACTTTCCAGGATGTTTTTCAGGCAAAAATACAGAGAAAGAGTGAGCGAGCGAGAGATAAACACACCGACCTGCCCTCGAGGCGGCAACGTATTTTAAGTTCCCCCGGTTTCGGTATGAATCGGCGCTGGTTAACCGACCGTTCGAGGCTGCCCGGGGTGGGGCGGAGGCCGTTAGCAGCGGGTTTTTCCTGGGCAATCAAAGAGAGCGTTAGGAATCGGGGAGCCTGGGGGGTTTGGGGGTGGGGGAGAGAAAAGGGGGTGCAGGTAGCGGAGGCGAAGGAATCCATGTTGACGGGGCTACAGAGAAAGAAAGGGCTCATCTTCTCTTCCTGTGGGGGGGAAGGCCTGGTGGGACCCCCTTCTTCCCCCCTGCCCTATGCCCACCCAAGGCTGGCACAGCTGAGCAAGACCCAGGCCCCCCCACGGGAGGTTTCGAAGAGCGAGTGGTCCGGAGCGAGGAAGCGGGCCTTTTCCGGCGCCCCCATGGCAAGCAACGAAGAGGGGGAACGGCAGGCTGAGCTCGCCTGGGGGCGGGGGAGCAGCTTCTTCTCTGGGATTGGGGGGGGCGGCCCCCTCCCCACCTGTCCGTCCGCGCAAGGAGACGGCAACCTCGTGCGAGTTCTGCGTCCTTTCCCGCAGAGGGGGTCCCCCCCCGAGCCGAACAAGGTCCCAACGAGGAGGCGGTTCGTCGTGTTCCAAGGACGTAAACCGGAGTCGGCGGAGTGGTGTTGGTGGTCTAGGGAGCGTCAGAAGGGGAGCAGAGGGAGCCCCACGCCCCCCAGGAGCCCCCTAGGAGGCGGGCATGTCCGCTTTGCTGAGGGCGATGGCCAGCTCGAGGTCCTCCTGCTCCTGCCGCCTCAGCCGCGCCAGGCGCTCCTCCTCCGCCTTCTCGCTCTCTCGCTTCGCCCAGGCGAGCTGCTGCTCCTCATTGCCAAGCTAGGGAGAGAAGGAGAGGGAGGGACTTGAGCCGCGGGATATAGGGGGGGTTCCGTGGAGGGTTGGGCTATTATGATGGTCGAGGTTATTATGGCCTGAGTCAGGGATCAGCAACCTTTTTCAGCCAGGGGCCGGTCCACCGTCCCTCAGACCATGTGGGGGGCCGGACTATATTTTGAAACAAAATATGAACGAATTCCTACGCCCCACAAATAACCCAGAGGTGCATTTTAAATAAAAGCACACATTCTACTCATGTCAAAACGCGCTGATTCCCGGACCGTCCGCGGGCCGGATTGAGAAGGCGATTGGGCCGGATCCGATTTCCCGGCCTCCTCCTTTTGCAAAGTCTAGCTTTTCGCTGGGGAAATGGATGGCACGGCTCAGTTAAAAAAAAAAACCTGAACCCAGGAAGGTGAGAAACTTTGAAGGTGCCTCGGAAATTTAAAAAAAAAAGAATTAAAAATAAAACCAACACAGGTTTTCCTGTTTATCAGCTGAAGTTTCTCTCTGTGTCAAACGCTCAACGCCAAACCTGCCGTTAGAAGGAAGATCCACAACGTGGCTTTGAGTTCCTTTTGCTAACACAAAACACACACATACCCCTCTCCAACACTAATAAGCTGAACGAAATAATTAAGACGCTAGCCAGGCATCTCTCGTTCCAAGGAAGGAGGTTCACACCCTGTGTCCCTACTGAAAACAGCCCTTTATTGCAAAACCTTGAGGACTAGAGACTTAGTTTGCGGAGCAACGTTATAAGGCGGTTTTCATAGAATCCTAGAATCCTAGAGTTGGAAGAGACCCCAAGGGCCATCCAGTCCAACCCCCTGCCAAGCAGGAAACCCCATCCAAGCATTCTTGACAGGTGGCTGTCAAGCCTCTGCTTAAAGACCTCCAAAGAAGGAGACTCCACCACACTCCTTGGCAGCAAATCCCACTGTCCAACAGCTCTTACTGTCAGGAAGTTCTTCCTAATGTTTAGGTGGAATCTTCTTTTTTGTAGTTTGAATCCATTGCTCCGTTTCCGCTTCTCTGGAGCAGCAGAAAACAACCTTTCTCCCTCCTCTATATGACATCCTTTTATATATTGGAACATGGCTATCATATCACCCCTTAACCTTCTCTTCTCCAGGCTAAACATACCCAGCTCCCTAAGCCGTTCCTCATAAGGCATCGTTTCCAGGCCTTGGACCATTTTGGTTGCCCTCTTCTGGATGGTTTTCCTACACCCCAAACATTTCCAGGAAGGGGATAGCTCCACCCCAAAAATCCCCAACTCAGGTCTGGAGAGAAAGACCTGGGAACGCTCTCCTTGATCAATGTCCCTATGCGAACAGCATCAGACTCAAAGCTTAATACTGTGCTACCTCAGTTCTCAAACGTAATCCGTTCCAAAACCAAAGCGTTCCAAAACCCAGACAGCGCTTTCCTGTAGAAAGTCGTGCAAAACGGATCAATCCGTTCCGGACTTTTAAAAACAAGCAATTGAACAGGAATTTTGCTATCGAACGAGACCATCGATCCATAAAATGAAAGCAATGATCAATGGGCCGTACTATAAATGCGACATTATTGCAGATGATAAAAATTAAAATTACCTGCACTGATGATAGTCACTGTTTGGATGGGGGGCTTTTATCCATTTCTGCAGTCACACAACCAACCAATCAATCAATCACTAGCTGAACTGGGTTCCGCACAGTCACCAAACCAAATGAACCAAAACAAAAGCACCAAACTGAATCCGTTCCGGAAGTCCGTTTGACTTCCGAAATGTTTGGAAACCGAGGCGCGGCTTCTGATTGGCGCAGGCGCCCCGGAAACAACAGCCGACAGCCGCGTCGGACGTCCGGCTTCCGAAAAACGTTTGAAAACCGGAACACTCCCTTCCAGGTTTTCGGCGTTTGAGAACCAAGGTACCACTGTAATAATAATAATAATAATAATAATAATAATAAGCTGCCCATCTGACTAAGTCAGTGATGGCTAACCTTGACACTCCAGATATTTTGGGACTACAACTCCCATCATCCCTGACCACTGGTCCTGTTAGCTAGGGATGATGGGAGTTGTAGTTCCAAAACATCTGGGGTGTCAAGGTTAGCCATCACTGGACTAGGTTGCCCCAGCCACTCTGGGCGGCTTCCAGTGAATTAAAACCCTGGGGACATAGAGAGGGACTAATGTAGAACTACGGAGGAAGAGGGTTGGTCTAGAATAGATGGCTTCTGGGGGTCCCGTCTAACTACAGTTCTATGATTCTATGAGGGTGAGGGAGGGATTTGGGGGGACGACTAAGAGATAGAGGAGGGAGAAGGAAGGGAGAGGAGGAAGGGGGGAGGAAGAGGAGGGGGAAACGACCCCCCCGAAAGCCCCCCACCCCGTTTTTTGTTTTTTGTTTTTCTCCATCCAGATAGAAGGAACGTCAACTTACAGAGGTGAAGTCAGCAAATCCCGTGGAGGAAGGGTCCTTGGGAGCTTTGCCTGCCGAGGGGGGAGAAAAGCCGTCTCTCCCCCTAAAAAGGTCCCCAAACCCCTTTCTACTAGGAAACGGGTCGCTGGTGGCGGCCCCGAACGGCCGAAACGGGTCGGGGGGCTTGTCAAAATCGGAAGAGCCGACATGGATGACAGGAGGAGATTTACCTGGAAAAGGTCGAGAGAGAGAGAGAGAGGGAACGAGAGAGAGAGAAAGGAGGGGATAGGGGGGCAAAACCAGGGAAGAAAAGGAGAGGAAGGGTTTGGGAAGGGAGGAACAAGAGGAAGAAAGGGAGAGGTTACTTACCATGAGGGGCAGGGGGGGCAGTGGTCGGAGGGGGGGGTTGTTTAGGGAAGCCCACCTAGCCCTAAATTGGCAGCTCAGGAACCCCCCCACCCGTGCTTTTGCCTAGAATTCTGCTCCGCACAGCCAAATCCGCAACAATGCCCCCCCCTTTTCCTGTCCAATAAATCCTGAAAGTGTGTCCCGTCCCCCCCCGCCTCCCCTCATTCGGCTGGGGTCCCCCCAGACCCCCCAAGGACGTGCCCCAGACTCACCCGCCCCAGCAAACAGAGGCGAAGGGAAAGTGGGTTTTTTAAGGGGGTGGGCTACAGGCAGGGTGGATAAAAATAAACGATTTAAAAAAAATAAATAAAAAAAATCAGATTTTTTTTTATTTAAATTGGATTTTTTTGATTTAAATTGGATTTAAAAAATAAAATGCTTTTGGAGGAAAAATCTTTCTAAATATAGTCTTCTATTTAAGTTACATTCTAGTCCAAAGGCTATTCATCAGGAAATAAGGATTTGTTTTAAGTTTATCAAGTGTGCTAAAACTCAGTCTAAGGTTTTTTTTATGTTTAACCACATCAGTTAACAAACATGGATACATATGCTATCATGTTATTGTTTTAGTTAAATAAATACAGTCTTCTATTTAAGTTACATTGTAGTCCAAAGGCTATTCAACAGGAAATAAGGATTTGTTTTAAGTTTATCAAGTGTGCTAAAACATTTTTTAAAATGTTTAACCACATCAGTTAACAAACATGGATACATATGCTATCATGTTATTGTTTTAGTTAAATAAATTGTTTAAATGGTTATTAAGGAAATGATTATTTTTCTCCTTCCAATAAAGTACAGCAGAAAAGTTGTCCAAATATAAACAGTGAACTTATTAAACCTCACCATAATTTCATAATTATCTGTCTATGTATTTCTAGTAGTAGAACCAAATCAGTAATTTTTGATATAACTGTAAAAACTACTCTGAAAATTTATTATTCCAAAAAGGATACCTTCATATGGTTGTAAATATTAAGATTATACCAGCAAGAAGGAGTCTTTCTGTAAAAAAAAATATTTAAATCAAGTCTTACTGACTAGTGATTTAAATAAAGCTTTACTGACTAGTGATTTAAATCAATTTAAATTGATCCACCCTGGCTACAGGCATATTTTGGGGGAGTGGGGAGACGGGATTCCCGCTGCCCCCCCGAGCCCAGAGGACCTGCGCGAGAGTTTCGGTAGCAGTTGAGGACCAGGGGGCTCAGGCATGAGGGTGGCGCCCTAGAATCGCAGTCAGAAGGGACCCCTAAGGGTCATCCAGTCCACCCCCTTGGAGGGAGGGGTCCTGCCCTGATTCTCCCTCTGCCATCCCCACCCGGTAGGCAGCCGGAAGCCTGGATCTTGGCCAGGCAAGGAGTTCTTCTTCCCCACTTCCCTTTCTCGAAGCGAGACTGGCGCCGGGCTGGCAAGAGAGGAACCGGGAGAGGACGAGGTTTCGCCACCTTCTGCGCAAAAAAAAAGGCAGCCGCCCGGGTTCCCTTCCCTCCACCGGGCGGTTTTTCCGTCACCCTCTTTCGGCTGCAGGGAAAGGGGACCCCCCCTCTGTCACCCACGGCGAGGGCCGCCCCCCTGCCCCCAAAACCAGCCCATTAATTCAGAGCAGGGCGGCGTTAGGAACCCAGATATATAACCTCATCGCCTTCAACCTGGGCACAATGCAAGGTCTAGCAGCTGTCCCTCCCCACGACGGGACATTTATTATTATTATTATTATTATTATTATTATTATTATTATTATTATTATTATTACCATTTCTATTCCGCAAAGAACAGATCTCAAAAGCGGTTTGCAAGCACATCGGATAAAACCACCCGGGACAAAACGAATTCAAGTTCCGCGGGGAAATATTCCAGGTCCTTTTCTCTAAGGGGGGGTTTCGCTTCCACCAGCCTCTGACCCGGCGCCCAGAGATCTCTGCGGGGCTGCGAGGGCCCCCGCAAACAGTGTTCCCCCCCCGGGGGTACGCATACCCCTACACATTTTGCGAATCTTTGTACTTTTGTCCATTTGCTGTATTTATTTGTCCTGATTTGAACTACAAAACGGTGATTTTTCTGGAGTCAAAATGAGAGCACACCCCTAAACATTTTTTAAAAGCAGTGCTGGATCAGGCCCAAGGAAGTCCTGTCCCCAGGCTGCGGCCAAACCAGATTCGCTCGTTCTAAGATAGACTGGCTCTGTCCATGGAGGTTCCGCTTTGGGGTCGTAAAAAAAAAAAAAAAAAGGCGCTGCCGGACATCAGGCCAAAGGGGGCCCACCTAGTCCAGCCTCGTGTGCCCCCCGCCGGACACCCCCCAAAGGAAAGCCAGCCCCCTAACAAACAGGACCGGAACAACTCTGCCCCACTTGCGGTTCCCGGCAAGGGAGGGAAGGACGGAGGAAGCCGGGACTGCAGACAAGGGTTAAGCACCCCCTCTCCCGAGGCTTTTCTCCCAGAAAAACATGGATTTTTAAAATAAAAAAAACCAGGCACGGAGGGTGCAAGGGAAGGCTGGCATGGCTACACGGCGAGGCTTGGGTTCAAAAAACAACAACAGTTCTGTGTCTCCCCCCTGCCCAAAACAAACTTCTTCTGACTGCTCTTTTAATATTTCAGCCCCTGAGAACCAGCTTCGCCGGCGGGTGTGGGAACCAGATACCCGGTCCTCCGCCGAGGAGGTGTTAACCACCGAGAAACACAAGATATGCCAACGTTGCAAAAGGGTGCCTTTTCAGCAAGGCGCCCGGGCGAAGGAGCCTCAAGATGGGCAGCCGCCCCTGCGCAAACACAAGAAAGCAGATGGCAAAAGCGTTGCCCCCGGAAACTCGAACGCAATGAGGTTATCACCCCTCTTTTATTGCCCATCCTGGGTCGCCCAGCCAGTGCCACCGTGTCCTTTCTCTTGGCAGATCAAGAGGAGCAGGTGACGGCAAAGGGGGCAAGGATTTTAGCCGGGACGATCTGAATAAGATCCGCTATTTGACCATTGATTCAAAACCCTAAAATGCATTGTATATAGCTGACTTTTTATTTCTATCCTTTGTATATCGTATTGTAGGCAAACCCGGTTCTGGGACTACAACTCCCATCATCCCTGACCACTGGTCCTGTTAGCTAGGGTCCTGAATGGCATAACTGTGCCCCTGAAGGACCAGGTACGCAGCCTGGGGGTCATTTTGGACTCACAGCTGTCCATGGAGGCGCAGGTTAATTCTGTGTCCAGGGCGGCTGTCTACCAGCTCCATCTGGTGCGCAGGATAAGACACTCCCTGCCCGCAGACTGTCTGGCCAGAGTGGTGCATGCTCTGGTTATCTCCCGCTTGGACTACTGCAATGCGCTCTACGTGGGGCTACCTTTGAAGGTGACTCGGAAACTGCAAATAATCCAGAATGCGGCAACTAGACTGGGGACTGGGAGTGGCCGCTGGGACCACATAACACCGGTCCTGAAAGACCTGCATTGGCTCCCAGTATGTTTCCGAGCACAATTCAAAGTGTTGGTGCTGACCTTTAAAGCCCTAAACGGCCCAGTATCCCTGAAGAAGCGTCTCCACCACCATTGTCCAGCCTGGACACCGGGGTCCATCTCCCGAGGGCCTTCTGGCAGTTCCCTCCCTGCGAGAAGCGAGGTTACAGGGAACCAGGCAGAGGGCCTTCTCGGTGGTGGCGCCCGCCCTGTGGAACACCCTCCCATCCCATGTCAAAGAGATAAATAACTACCTGACATTTAGAAAACACCTGAAGGCAGCCCTGTTTAGGAAAGTTTTTAAATTGTGCTATTTTAATGTATTTTAGTGTTTGTTGGAAGCCGCCCAGAGTGGCTGGGGGGACCCGGCCAGATGGGCGGGGTACAAATAATAAATTATTATTATACTAGTAGATATGATGCCCGTTAAAATAACGGGTGCTAAAGGTTAGTCTGCCCTGCGCCGCCATAGCCTCGGCCCCGGCCGCCTTTGCCCTCGGAGCGTCTTGGAGCAGCAGCTGCTGCTGCCGCAGCAGCCATGCCAGCCACCCCCGGCCGCCCGCCCAACCGCCCCTTCCCGCGCGTCGCCTCACGGCCGCCGCTCCTCTGTCCCCTCAGCCATGTTGGCAGCTGCTCAGCTCATCCTCCCCAGCTCCGTGCAAGGCGGCGGCACTGACCCAACTGACGACGCGCGTGCGCCGCCGCCGCCGCCTCTCGGACACGCCCCCCTCTCCGCCCGCTCCAATCCCTGTGTCCGTGAGGCACATGCGCAGTAGCGCAATTCCACTGACACACGGACTGGATGCAGAGACACAGGGACTTTATTATATAGGATTATTATAGGGATCATGGGAGTTGTAGTCCCAAAACAACTGGAGGGCCGGAGTTTGCCTATGTCTGTTTTGTCGCTATGGCCGACGCGAATAAAGGTTCATTCATTCATGCACCAAGCGTCGTGTTGCACGGAACATCCTTGCGCTGCGGATGCCGGCGTGAAAAAGGCTTCAAGCCTCCAACGGCAGACGGAAAAAGGGGAGGTCTGGACGGGGCAGGGGGTGCTTTGCAGGACGGGCAGACCCTGCCCCGTCCGGGCCGCAGGAGGCTGCCACCCACCCCCCAAGGCGACGGCTGTGCCTGCTTGGCGGTGCAGGCCTGGGCCCCGATATTGCTGGTGAGCGCCGACCGCAGAGAGAGGAAGTGGGTCAGGGTGGGGCCGCTGCAGATGGTCCCACGATGGTGGCGGCAACAGCCCCGGGGAGGCATCGCAATCTCTGACACCCACACAGAGACTTCCTGCCCTTTTAAAGAACAAGAATAATACACACAAACCAGAGAGAGAGAGGAGGAAAATAAAATCTGTTTCTCTCTTTTTTGACAGCTTTTACCTAGAAGCTAGTTAGCGGCGAGGGAGATCTCTTATCAGCAGCCGGTGCAAAAAAGCAGATGAAAGGGGAGGAAGACAGGAACGAAAGGACGGAGGAGGAGGAGGAGGAGGCAACTCCTAATAACCGCTTTTGAACTCTCTCGGCTCGGCCAGGGCAGGGTCCAGCACCCGGGGCAACGTCCTCGCCAGGGCTGAAGCACTTGGATCAGGGCCCTGGGGCTCCACTCCTCCCCACGGCCAGCCAGGTGCCCCCCAAGTACAGCTCCAACTGCCCTCCTCTGCCCTCCAACTGTTTTCAGCAGCTGGGGTTTCCTGCCTCCGACAGGAGAGGTGAATTTCTGTCCCTTGCAAGGTCTGGGCACTAGAGTTATAGCTATTTTTTACCCCTCCCGTTCCTATAGCTTAGCCAGGTGAACTTTTGCCTAAAAGCAAAGACGTGAACTGCCATTTCCCAGATCTGCTGGGGTGTGTGTGAAAAGGTCACCCCGAAACCGATTTTGGCCTATGGAACTGTATAATGTCACATGCCGAGCAAGTGTTGCACGATACAGGAAAATCTTCGAGCTTGCAAGCTTTCTAATACTTGTGCACCGTTTTGTCAATTGCACGTCCCCTCTTAATGCTTAAAAGGGACGCGGGTGGCGCTGTGGGTTAAACCACAGAGCCTAGGGCTTGCCGATCAGAAGGTCGGCGGTTCGAATCCCCGCAATGACGGGGTGAGCTCCCGTTGCTCGGTCCCTGCTCCTGCCCACCTAGCAGTTCGAAAGCACGTCAAAGTGCAAGTAGATAAATAGGTACCACTCCGGCGGGAAGGTAAATGGCGTTTCCATGAGCTGCTCTGGTTCGCCAGAAGCGGCTTAGACCTGCTGGCCACATGACCCGGAAGCTGTACGCCGGCTCCCTCGGCCAGTAAAGCGAGATGAGCGCTGCAACCCCAGAGTCGTCCGTGACTGGACCTAACGGTCAGGGGTCCCTTTACCTTTTAAGGTGCCACTGGACAATTTTTTAAATTTATTTTTATTTATTTCGACTGCATCAGACCAACACAGCTACCTAGGTACCTGAATCTTTGTATTTCTTTGTATTTCTAACAGTCTAACGAAATTGGTCATTTTGGATATCACTGTAAAAAGTCATTATTCCAAGAACGAAACGAAATATTAAGATTGCGCCAGCAAGAACGAGCCTTTCTGTAGAAGAACGACGAGCGGCGAGTGGTTTAAACCAAGTCTTACTGACGGGTGATTTAAATCGATTTGATTTGAATCAAATCCACGCTGGCCCAAGACCCCCACCCCCACCAAACCCAGACACACTGCCCCCCCAGAGTTTGGCTGCGGACCGGGAAGCATTCTAGTAAAAAGCAGGGGGGTGGGGGGTGGAAGAGAGCGCAATGGGGGGGGGGCAAGTGCATGTGTGAGAGAGAGAGAGAGAAAGAGAGATGGCAACCCCCCACCATGGAGCGTCCAAGAGGAAGGCAGCCTCCAGACCCCCACCCCACCCAGACCTCTGTGCCCGGCGCGAAGGGATGGGAGGAGGAGGAGGACCAGAGAGAAGACTCACCACTGGGCGGTTTGGGCCTCGGAGGCATGCCTTTCTTCGGAGGGAGGGCCGGGGTGTCTAGTTTGCTCTTAAAGGGGTCGTCCGGGAAGGCCCCGAAAGAGGAGGCGGAGAACGGGTCGGAGGCCGGAGGCTGCAAAGAGAGACGGACAGAGGCAGAAGCGGAAAGAGGGGGGGTGCAGAGAGAGGAAGGGGGCAGGAAGGAGGAGGAATTGGGGGGCTCTGGAGTTCCGGGGGGGCGCAGAGGCAGACCCAGAGAAGCGCTGGTTTGCAAGCAGAGAGCAGGGAGCCAAGCTTGGCAACAGCTGGGAAAGTGCTGCAGGTCCCCCCCCCCAAACGGAACAGAACCACGAGGAAACGGGGGGGGGGGTCAGCAAACCGGGTGGGGTTTCGGGTCCTCGGCTAACCTCCCCCCGCCCGTCAATCGCCTGACCGGGGGGGAGGATGACTCCGAAATGGGCCGCCCCCAGCCAGAGGAGACCCGGCGGACATCAACAAAACCGTGTCTATGTTTCCATGGGCCGCCCCCAGCTCGCGAGTAGACCCGCCGAAACGGGTTTAAATTCGGTAAATTGTTTACAGGATTTCCGGTTTGTTTGTTTTTACAAAAAAACCCCACCTCCCATCCCATTTTTTAAGGACTGCGCCAGAACGAGCCCTTTGGAACTCTCTGCCTCATGACACCCAAGCGGGGCACCGGCTCTTTTCCGGCATTCTCGTTCAGACAAGCCTCCCGGGACGTTAAGAAAGTTGGCGCAATTTTAACCTGCTTTAATATTTCAGCTTCTGTATGGTTTCCCCCACCCCCCAAATATAATTTTTACCCGATTTCCAAATTTTTCGCAAATCAAATAGCTACGCCGTTTCCCGTCCACCTCCGCTCTTTTCTACTGCGTCATCTATCAAATTCTCACCTGTCACTAAAACCCTAAACTAACACTAAGAAAGCTGGCGCAATTCCAACCCGTCTCGCCGTTTTGAATTTTGTACGTTTCTAAAGCGCCGCTGCAAAACATTCCTTGGTTTTTATCGCCTCGTCCTTTCGCAAACTATCTTAAGGTGTGTTCTTCCGTTGTTTTTTGGAACGAGGTGGTGTGCATGAATTTTACAAAATGCAAACGAAGAACAGATCTTGGGCCTATTCGTTTCAGCGCGTCTTCTTCCGTAATGATGGCAATTAATAATAATTCATACTCTGCCTGTCTGGCTGGGTTTCCCCACTCTGGGAAGCTTTGAGGATATCTAATGCTTTTAATAATAATAATAATAATAATAATAATAATAATAATAATAATAGAATCATAGTAGCCTAGAGTTGGAAGAGACCCCAAGGGCCATCCAGTCCAACCCCCTGCCAAGCAGGAAACACCATCCAAGCATTCCTGACAGGTGGCTGTCAAGCCTCTGCTTAAAGACCTCCAAAGAAGGAGACTCCACCACCCTCCTTGGCAGCCAATTCCACTGTCGAACAGCTCTTACTGTCAGGAAGTGCTTCCTAATGTTGAGGTGGAATCTTCTTTCTTGTAGTTTGAATCCATTGCTCCGTGTCCGCTTCTCTGGAGCAGCAGAAAACAACCTTTCTCCCTCCTCTATATGACATCCTTTTATATATTTGAAAATGGCTATCATATCACCCCTGAACCTTCTCTTCTCCAGGCTAAACATACCCAGCTCCCTAAGCCGTTCCTCATAAGGCATCGTTTCCAGGCCTTGGACCATCTTGGTCGCCCTCCTCTGGACACGTTCCAGCTTGTCAGTATCCTTCTTGAACTGTGGAGCCCAGTTTATTAATAATAATATAATATAATAATAATATTATTTATATAATAATAATAATAATAATAATAATAATATTTCTGTTAAAAATATGGCAGCACAGTGGTATCTTGGCTCCCATACACCAAAAACCCAAAATTAATGTTCCGGTTTTCGAATGTTTTTCGGAAGCCGGACGTCCGACGCGGCTGTGAGTTATTGTTTCTGGGGCGCCTGCGCCAATCAGAAGCCGCGCCTTGGTTTCTGAACATTTTGGAAGTCAAACGGACTTCCGGAACAGATTAAGTTTGGCGCTTTTGTTTTTGCTCTTTATTTTGCGTTTTTGAGGCTTTTTCGTTCATTTGTTTCTGTGACTATGCGGAACCCAGTTCAGCTACTGATGGATGGATTGCGTGACTGCGGAAATGGATAAAAAACCCCCTCCAAACAATGACCGTCATCAGTGCAGGTAATTTAAATTTTTATCCTCTACAACAATGTCCTGTTTATTTTATAGTACAGTACACTGATTCTTGCTTTCATTTCGTGGACCGATGGTCTCGTTAGATAGTAAAATTCATGTTAAGCGGCTGTTTTAGGGGTTGTTTTTAAAAGTCTGGAACGGATCGATCCATTTTGCCTTACTTTCTATGGGAAAGAAGTGCGCCTTGGTTTTGGAACGCTTTGCTTTTGGAACAGACTTCCGGAACAGATTAAGTTGGAGAACCAAGGCACCACTGTATGTTTATTCTGGATTTCCGAACGGAAAGCAGGGGTTTAATGCTTTTAATTTAAAAGGGACGGGGCTGCGGGAAGGATCTCTCCCGCCACCCAGTGGCAGAAAAGCGCTTCAGCCGCTAAGACTGCAGCTTCCCTTCTTAGAATCCTAGAATCCTAGAGTTGGAAGAGACCCCAAGGGCCATCCAGTCCAACCCCCTGCCAAGCAGGAATTATTAATATTATTATTATTAGAATCCTAGAATCCTAGAGTTGGAAGAGACCCCAAGGGCCATCCAGTCCAACCCCCTGCCAAGCAGGAATTATTAATATTATTATTATTAGAATCCTAGAATCCTAGAGTTGGAAGAGACCCCAAGGGCCACCCAGTCCAACCCCCTGCCAAGCAGGAATTATTAATATTATTATTATTAGAATCCTAGAATCCTAGAGTTGGAAGAGACCCCAAGGGCCACCCAGTCCAGCCCCCTGCCAAGCAGGAAACACCATCAAAGCATTCCTGACAGGTGGCTGTCAAGCCTCTGCTTCAAGACCTCCAAAGAAGGAGACTCCACCACACTCCTTGGCAGCAAATCCCACTGTCCAACAGCTCTTACTGTCAGGAAGTTCTTCCTAATGTTGAGGTGGAATCTTCTTTCTTGTAGTTTGAATCCATTGCTCCGTGTCCGCTTCTCTGGAGCAGCAGAAAACAACCTTTCTCCCTCCTCTATATGACATCCTTTTATATATTTGAACATGGCTATCATATCAGGCCTTAACCTTCTCTTCTCCAGGCTAAACATACCCAGCTCCCTAAGCCGTTCCTCGTAAGGCATCGTTTCCAGGCCTTTGACCATTTTGGTTGCCCTCCTCTGGACACGTTCCAGCTTGTCCGTATCCTTCTTGAACTGGGGTGCCCAGAACTGGACACAGTATTCCAGGTGGGGTCTGACCAGAGCGGAATACAGTGGTACTATTCCTTCCCTTGATCTAGATGCTCCCCTCCTCTCTCTCACACACACACAACATCCCTGTGAGGTAGGCTCAGGGCTGAGGGAGAGGAGAGGGAGCTGATAATTCCTGGATGGAAGTGAGGAAGCCGCCAAGATCAAGGGAGCCTTCGCCACCTAAGAATGCAAGGCTGGAGCTGCCGGGGGGGGGGGAGCTGCGCCCCCCATCCCAATGAACCCTACTCCCCCCAGCTTAAAAAAATAAAATAAATCAAGTTTCCAGTACAATTGCACCTTGGTTCCCAAACGCCTTGGTACTCAGACGTTTCGGCTCCCGAACGTTCGCAAACCCGGATGCGAGTGTTCCGGTTCGTGGACGTTCTTCGGAAACTGAACGCCCGACACGCACGGCTTCCGACCGCTGCAGCCAATCGGATGCCGCGCTCCAGTATCCCTGAAGGAGCGTCTCCACCCCCATCGTTCTGCCCGGACACCGGGGTACATCTCCGAGGGCCTTCTGGCGGTTCCCTCCCTGCGAGAAGCGAGGATACAGGGAACCAGGCAGAGGGCCTTCTCGGTGGTGGCGCCCTCCCATCAGATGTCAATGAGATAAACAACTACCAGACCTTTAGAAGACATCTGAAGGCAGCCCTGTTTAGGCAGGCTTTTAATGTTGAATAGATTATTGTATTTTAATGTTCTGTTGGAAGCTGCCCAGAGTGGCTGGGGAAACCCAGCCAGATGGGCAGGGTATAAATAATAAATTATTATTATTATTATTATTATTATTATTATTATTATTATCATTATTATTATTATTTGGTTCCCGAACGTTTTCGGAAGTCGGGCGGGTGTCCGGAACGGATTCCGTTCGGCTTCCGAGGCACAGCTGCATTTGTAGAACCTGAGATAGGAGGGCAAACGCGTCTCCCCCTTTTTTTCTTTCTTCTGTGAGTACCGCGCTACATAACGCGCACCGGACCATAACGCGCACCTAGGTTTTTGAGGAGGAAACAGGGAAAGCCCCCATTTTTGAGGATCAGTTCAAAGTTGTGCATCTTCTTTTGGAAGAAGAAAAGCCCCATTTGCAAAAGGAGCAGCTCAAAGTTGTGCTGCTGCTTTTGCAAAGGAGAAAAGCCCCATTTGCAAAAGGAGCAGCTCAAAGTTGTTGTGCTGCTGCTTTTGCAAAGGAGAAAAGCCCCATTTGCAAAAGGAGCAGCTCAAAGTTGTTGTGCTGCTGCTTTTGCAAAGGAGAAAAGACACATTTGCAAAAGGAGCAGCTCAAAGTTGTGCTGCTGCTTTTTGCAAAGGAGAAAAGACACGTTTGCAAAAGGATTAGCTCAAACTTGTTGTTGTGCTGCTGCTTTTGCAAAGGAGAAAAGCCCCATCTGCAAAAGGAGCAGCTGAAAGTTGTTGTGCTGCTGCTTTTGCAAAGGAGAAAAGCCCCATTTGCAAAAGGAGCAGCTCAAAGTTGTGCTGCTGCTTTTGCAAAGAAAAGCCCCAGTTGCAAAAGGATCAGCTCAAAGCCCTTTCTACAGTTTCCAAACAGATAATCTAATCAGCCAGTCACATGTTGCTGGGGAAACCAACAGCCTCCTCTGCAGGAAGGGAGCCAGCGACCTTATCTCTCTTCCCGATCTCTTGCTGATCAGCTGTCAAGCGGCAGCCTTTCAACACCCCCTTCTCTCTTTGTCAAAGAAAAAGCTCGATCTTCTTTTGGTCCCTGGGCAATTCAGCTCCAGGGACCATGCATTCGCTCCATAACGCGCACAGACTTTCCCCCTTCCTTTTTAGAAGGAAAAAAGTGCGTGTTATGGAGCAAAAAATACGGGTAGTTTTGTCGTGTTTTATTCTCACCCCCACCCAGGGCCGGTGCGTCCATTTAGGCCAACTAGGCAACTGCCTAGGGCGCCTAAATGGAGGGGGTGCTGGCCAGCCTGCCCCCCGCCTGCCCCGCCCGCCCCAACCAGCGGCGGAGGAAGCCAACTGCGGTGGCGAGGGGCGCCCGGCAGTGCAGGAGGTGGGGCACCGCTCCGCTCTGTGCGTCATACGTAATGACGTCACGTGGTGCCCGCCCCCTCGCCTAGGGTGCCAGAATAGCCTGCACCGGTCCTGCCCCCACCCCCACCCCAAAAATAAAAAAATCCCAGGGTTACAGGAACCGACAGGAAGCGGATCACAGGCTGCACGAGATTTGCTGGGGGGGGGGGGGGAGAGGGTTTACCTTCGACATCCGGCTGAAATCGGCAAAGCCTTCGCTGCCGCCCCCGCCGCTGTTGAAACTGCTGCTCCCAAAGGGGTCTAGCGTCCCGAAAGGATCTGAAATAAAAAATGGAGGGGGGGGTCAGTGGCCCTGGCCAGGATTCCCGTTCGTAGACTTTTGGCTGGAGGGGGGGGCGTCCCTGTTGGGACCCTCGGGTAGGGGGCCCTTGTTCTCCCCACCCCCCACCCCGGTATCTTGCAAGCTATCGGCATCCCCCCCCAACCCCTGAACCAAACAACCGCCCTCCTGCACAGGGCTCCCCCCCTTCCAGAACTCACACCTCACCGGTGTTTCTTCCGCAAGAAATGAACGCTGGGCAGCTTAACCGAAGCGTCAGGCCCGGGTTCGAATTCTTGGAGGTCAGGAGTAGGGGTGGACGGACACCTGATGCCGTGGGGCACCCCCCCATGCGCCGGGGGCTTACCTGGCCCTTTCAGAGCGGTGGCGACGACACTCGGAGACTGGAAGGGGTCGCTGTTTTCAAATACGTTCGCCTAAAGGGGTGGGAGAACGAGGGTCACGGCAGGGCCCCCCAAGCAGCTAGGATCAGGATCCTGCGGCCCCAGATAGAACCCAGGGACCCCCCTGAAAGCTGTCAAGAGAAAAGCCCCCCCCCCGAAATGCCCTCACCTTGGAGGGCAGCGTGGGGTTTTTGGAGAAGGGGTCGGCGGTGAACGGATCGATCTTCTCCGGCTTCTTGAAGAAATCCTCAGGCGCCGCTGCCGCGCGGAAGGGATCGCTTTCCTTAAACGGATCTCCTCCGAAGGGATCTGCGGGGAGAGAGCGAACCGTTGGCGGGAGATTGACGGGTGCAGAAATGCCGGGAAGCTGCGGAGGGCGAGAAGCAGCAGGTCTCACCGGCAGGCAAGAAACTGGGACTATATGGAACTCCGCGGCCAGAGGGAAGAAGCGGTGGAAAAAGAATGGAAGAAATTTAGAGAATATCTTAAAAATTATTGTAAGACTAGTTGAAGTTAGCCCGTTAACTAATGGGCGCTAGAGGAGGAGGAGGCAGGAGGAGGCAGAGCAGCGGCCGCTGGGGGGTGGAGAGGGGCTCCCTCCCCCTTCTTCGTTTTCCCCGGGGGCGGCTGTAGCGGCGGCGGTAGCGGCGAGGATTGGGTGGCCCTCTGCGTCCGTGCGAGGCAGCGGCGCTGGCGCAACTGACAACGCGCATGCGCCGCCGCTGCCTCTCAGACACGCCCCCCTCTCCGCCCGCTCCAATCCCTGCGTCTGTGTGGGACACGGACATGCGCAGTAGCGCCATTCCGTGACACACAGAATGGACGCAGGGACACAGCAAGTTTATTATATAGGATTTAGAGTTAAATAATGTCGAAAGAATAGCAATTTACAGATCGAATTTAGAATGAGCAAATGGAAAAATGAGTTATGAATAGATAAGCCAAGGATAGAACTTAAGGAATAGAAATTTAAGTGCTATAAGTGATAAGGTTAGATATAACAAAATAAAATAAAAAAATTCCTTCCAGTAGCACCTTAGAGACCAACTAAGTTTGTTCTTGGTATGAGCAAGATACCAAGAACAAACTCATACCAATGGTTAGATATGATATTGATGAATTAAGATAAGGAAATAAAATTAAGATAGTGAAATAGAACAGAACATCAGGAATATAATATTAAACGATGGGAGGAAATTGCTAATAGAGAATAAGCATATATACTGAAACGCAGAGGGAAAGACAGGAGGAAGTCAATTAAAAGGTGAAGGAAAAGAAGATGGGACATTATGAGTGTGAATGTGTGCGTATGTGTAGTATTGTATTTTGCATTATGCATTGTTTGTTTGTTTTTTGTAGTTTTTCTTTGTGTAAAACCCAATAAATATGATTTTTTTTTTTAAAAAAGAAGAAACTGACCCCTGTCCCCACACCGATGCAGAGGCCTTCTTGGGGTTCCGGGGTGAAACACTAAATTTGGGGTTCCGGCGCAAGCAGGGGAGGCAAAGGCGACGCCGGGGCAGCGATTCGAGGACTGGCACATATCAGCATCAATATTTGCTAAGGGGGTTAAATTAGAAGGTAAAGGTAAAGGGACCCCTGACCATTAGGTCCAGTCGTGTCCGACTCTGGGGTTGCGGCGCTCATCTCGCTTTACTGGCCGAGGGAGCCGGCGTACAGCTTCCGAGTCATGTGGCCAGCAGGACTAAGCCGCTTCTGGCGAATCAGAGAATCACACGGAAATGCCGTTGACCTTCCCGCCGGAGCGGTTCCTATTTATCTACTTGCACTTGGACGTGCTTTTGAACTGCTAGATTGGCAGGAGCTGGGACCGAGCAACGGGAGCTCACCCCGTCACGGGGATTCGAACCGCCGACCTTCCGATCGGCAAGCCCTAGGCTCTGTGGTTTAAGCCACAGCGCCACCCGCATCCCTTCTCCAGTAGCTTAAAGGTAAAGGTAAATGGACCCCTGACCTCTAGGTCCAGTCGTGTCCGACTCTGGGGTTGCGGCGCTCATCTCGCTTTACTGGCCGAGGGAGCCGGCGTACAGCTTCTAGGTCATGTGGCCAGCAGGACTAAGCCGCTTCTGGCGAACCAGAGCAGCGCACGGAAACGCCGTTTACCTTCCCGCCGGAGCGGGACCTGTTGATCTACTTGCACTTTGACGTGCTTTCGAACTGCTAGGTGAGCAGGAGCAGGGACCAAGCAACGGGAGCTGACCCTATCGCGGGGATTCGAACCGCTGACCTTCCGACCGGCAAGCCCAAGAGGCTCCGTGGTTTGGCCCGCAGCGCCACCTGCGTTAAATGATAACGACCCTCCGACAAAGGGGCTCCAGTTTCCTTGATTATGGGGTGTGTGTGTGCCCTGTTTTTAATGTTTGGTGTATTGTTTTGTTTTTATATATGTTTGGGAAGCAGCTCAGAGCGGCTGGGGCAACCCAGCCAGATGGGTGGGGTAAAAATAATAAATTGATGATCATAGAATCCTAGAGTTGGAAGAGACCCCAAGGGCCATCCAGTCCAACCCCCTGCCAAGCAGGAAACACCATCAAAGCATTCCTGACAGGTGGCTGTCAAGCCTCTGCTTAAAGACCTCCAAAGAAGGAGACTCCACCACACTCCTTGGCAGCAAATCCCACTGTCGAACAGCTCTTACTGTCAGGAAGTTCTTGCTAATGTTGAGGTGGAATCTTCTTTCTTGTAGTTTGAATCCATTGCTCCGTGTCCTCTTCTCAGGAGCAGCAGAAAACAACCTTTCTCCCTCCTCTAGATGACATCCTTTTATATATTTGAACATGGCTATCCTATCACCCCTGAACCTTCTCTTCTCCAGGCTAAACATACCCAGCTCCCTAAGCCGTTCCTCATAAGGCATCGTTTCCAGGCCTTGGACCATTTTGGTTGCCCTCCTCTGGACACGTTCCAGCTTGTCAGTATCCTTCTTGAACTGGGGTGCCCAGAACTGGACACAGTATTCCAGGTGAGGTCTGACCAGAGCAGAATACAGTGGGACTATCACTTCCCTTGATCTAGATGCTATACTTCTATGGATGTAGCCCAATAGGAGTATAACATCTAGATCAAGGGAAGTAATAGTACCACTGTACTCTGGTCAGACCCCACCTGGAATCATGATGATGATGATGATCTCACCTGCCGCCGGCGCCGCCACCACCACGGGGGCCTGCTCCGCAAAGGGGTCGTTCTGAAAGGGGTCACCTAGACGAGGGAGGAAGAGAGAGAAGGGCGCGGTTAAGAGGAGGAACCAGGCCAGGCTCGTGCCGGGAGACGGTTCAGGGCCCGCCGCCCCCCGTCGCCACTCACTGCCTCTGAAGGGGTCCGCGCCCTTGAAGGGGTCCGTCCTGAAGGGGTCTTCCGCCTGGAAAGGGTCCGCGGGAAGCTCCTGCGTGTGGCCGCCAAACAGGAGGGCTTTGTTCTTGAACGGGTCGTCCTGCCGGGGGGGGGGGGGCGTAGAGAGAAGGGAATCAGACACAAAACAGACACAAAGACCCCGCTAGGTTCACTCCTGAGTCGGAAGAGCTGGACGGGACCCCCGGCTAAAGGATCCGCCCGACCTCTGCTGAGAAACCCCCAAAGAACCATGGAATGGCAGGTGTGCAGAGCCAGAAGGGCCCTCCTGAGGTCCTCTAGCCCAACCCCTGCAAAGCAGCAACGGCAGCTCATTTGCTTAGCGTTTCTAAATCGCCCTGACCTGCCACGGACGTCGTGGCGAATTATAACTATAATTATAATAGCGATGATTATTATAATATTCTAGGTTCCAGGGACGCCCTCCCTGCTTCAGGGTGGAAGCACCAGTCCTAAAATAACAATTTATATACTGTAATAATAAAAAAATTTTTAATCTATACCCGCCCACCTGGCTGGGTTTCCCCAGCCGCTCCAGGCAGCTCCCAACAGAATATTACAAACACGATAAAACAGCAAACATTAAAAACTTCCCCAAACAGGGCTGCCTTCAGATGTCTTCTAAAAGTCAGGTAGTTGTTTATCTCCTTGACATCTGATGGGAGGGCGCCACCACCGAGAAGCCCCTCTGCCTGGTCCCTTGTAACCTCGGTTCTCGCAGGGAGGGAACCACCAGAAGGCCCTCGGGATATGGACCCCGGTGTCCGGGATGGGCAATGGGGATGGAGATGCTCCTTCAGGTATACCTTGGCTCCCAGTGTACATTTCTGAGTGCAATTCAAAGCGTCGGTGCCGATTTCGAAAGCCCCAAACAGCCCCGTGCCCCCCAAAGGAGCGCCTCCACCCCCATCGTCCAGCCCGGACGCCGGGGTCCGTCTCCCGAGGGCCTTCTGGCAGTTCCCTCGGGGCAGGAAGCAAAGCTACAGGGAGCCAGGCAGAGGGCCTTCTCGGTGGCGGCCCGTGCCCTGTGGAACTCCCTCCCACAAGATGTCAAGGAGATAAAAAAAGTGACTTTTAAGAAGACACCCAAATGCAGCCTTGTACAGGGAAGTTTTCAATGCTCGGTGCTATCGGCCCGGCGCCTCACCAGGGTCCCGAACCTGCCGCCCCGCTCCTTCTGGGGGTTCCCCTCGTTCAGATCCGCCAGGTTCGTCATGCTTCCGCCAAGAACCCCGTTCAAGGCTTCGTTGTACTGGTCGATGCCTCGGTGGGCTTCCAGGTGACTCTCTTGCAAGCGGGACAGTTTGCTCCTCGCCTGCAGGGGTCCGGGGGGGGGGGCAGGGTGGATAAAAATAAGTGATAAACTTGAAAAAACTGGGGGGAAATATAGTCTTATGCACGGACAAATACGGTAAGCAGTGTAATAATTTTTGAATTTCCTTTTGTGTTCTCTGCTTGGACTCTGTTGTTTTCCCCTACCAATGGGGAATATCACTTAAGGACTCTAGGCGGGCTCTGGAATACCCCATAAGGCAGGCATAGGGAAACCCGGCCCTCCAAATGTTTTGAGACTACAATTCCCATCATCCCTGACCTGTTAGCTAGGGATGATGGGAGTCGTAGTCCCAAAACAGCCATGTTTGCCTATGCCTGCCATAAGGGAAAAGGAGCAGTTTTTTCCATATAACAGGAGCATGCAAAGATGTCCTCTATTTCCTAAATAACTCGTAGGAAAGATCTGCTTAGTCCAGCCTCACGTTTCTCACATTGCATAACCAGATATTCCATCTGGAGGTTGCAGAAACGACAAGTGGAAGAGCTGGAGCCTGAGCTCGCTCGCTTCCCTCTTCCCTCCCCATCCCTCTTTCCTTTCGTGCTGTCCGCTTGGCCCCTGTCGTTTCCTCCTGCCGATGGGGAACCCACTTAAGGGCTTCATATGGGCTCTGGAATACCCCATACCCATTTATGGACTCTAGACGGGCTCCGGAACACCCCATAAGGGAAAGGGGGCGGTTCCCTCACTCCGAGAAGCGAAGCTACAGGGAACCAGGCAGAGGGCCTTCTCGGTGGTGGCGCCCGCCCTGTGGAACACCCTCCCACCAGAGGTCAAAGCAATAAACAACCACATGACCTTTAGAAAACACCTGAAGGCAGCCCTGTTCAGGGAAGCTTTTAATCTGTGATTTTAATGTTTTTTTTTTTTTTTTTTTTTTATATTCGCTGGAAGCCGCCCAGGGTGGCTGGGGAGACCCGGCCAGATGGGCGGGGTACAAATAATTATTATTATATTATTATATATATATAACACGGGAAAGACCCATTTGCCCAGAGACCTCTGCCCCCCATCCCAGGCACGGCCGCTGTTCGAGGAAGCGATTCCAGCCAGGTGGAAACACCCGCGGAAATTGGGGAGCGAGGACTGCGAGGTCTTTGCCCCGGGGGGGGGGGAAGGGGTATCCCCCGAAGGCCGCCCCCGTTTGGGGTTCCCCACCTGGTTGATTTCCTCCTGAGTGGACTTCAGAGATTTGATGATGGTTTCCAGCTGGACTTTCCCGGCCTGGATGCTCTGCTCCAGTTGGGACTCCTCCTGCTGCAGCCGGCTGAGCTCGGACTTCGCCCGGCTGATGTCGTCCTCCTGGGACCTCAGGTCCGACTCCTGCGACTGGATCTGCATCTTCAGCGACGAGATCTGGAAGGGCAAAGACGTCTTGAGGGCAGAGGATTCACACGAGCTGCAGGGCCTTCTCGGTGGCGGCGCCCTCCCGTCAGATGTCAAGGAAAGAAGCGGCTATCTGACTTTTAGAGGACATCTGAAGGCAGCTTCCCTGCCTAGGGAAGCTTTTAATGACTGATGTTTTAATGGATTTTTAATCTCCTGTTGGAAGCCGCCCAGATGGGGGCGGGGTAGAAATAATTATATTATTATTATTATTATTATTATCATTATCATTATTATTATTAACCGTGATTGGGCTCATCTCTGATAAGGAGGGTGAAACGAACTACAGAGATGAGGTGGAGCAGCTGACGAAGTGGTGCAGAGCTAACAACTTGCTCATAAATACAAAGAAAACAAAGGAGCTTGTGGTGGACTTCAGGAGAAAGAAGAACGATGTCCAGCCACTTTTGATTGATGGAATCTGTGTGGAGAGGGTAACAATGTCCAGATTTCTGGGCATTGAATGACAGGAGGATCTGTCCTGGAGTGCCAACATCAGGGGGCTTGTGAAGAAGGCGCAGCAGAGACTGTACTTCCTGAGAGGTCTAAGGAAAAACCATCTTCCGCAAAAGCTGCTGCTTGCCTTCTATCCCTGTGCCATTGAGAGCGTGCTCACTTCTGGCTTATGTGTGTGGTACGGAAGCTGTACTACCCAGGACAGGATGGGGTTGTGCAGAGTTGTGAAGGCAGCAGAGAGCATTGTTGGCTGCTCGCTCTCCACCTTAGAGCAGATTTATGCCACGAGGTGCCACAGAAAGGCACTGGACATAGTGAAAGATCCATCGCATCCTGGTCACCGTCTCTTTGAACTTTTGCCATCGGGACGGAGATACAGGACGATGACAACAAGAACAAGCCGCCTTAGAAACAGCTTCTTCTCCAGAGCGATCGCGGCCTTGAATGGGAAGCCTGGACTTTGAAGTCATCTAATCTTACCTGTTGTGTTTTATCATTGTATGGTTTTAATCAGTGTGTATGGTTTTAATCAGTGTTTTTGTAGTTGTTTTGTCTTTGCGTGGAGTGCCCTATCTGGGTGGATGGAGCAGCCAAGTAATTTCGTTGTCCCCGAAGGGGACAATGACAATAAATATATTCTATTCTATATTCTATTATTATTATTATTATTATTATTATTATTATTAAACTCACATAAAATACGCAGGGATGTGTGTTTTGCAAAACAAACAAGAGAAGAGGAGAAGCCATTGGCATTTTAAGGTTGTGCGAACGAACATTCCAAAACGTAAAACAGAAAAAGTTAATAAACATTATGTGTGTGGGGGGGGGGGATTAATACACGTTAACAGATGACACAAGATCCTCCTAAAATTATGGATAGGTAGCCGTTCAGCAAAGCAAATGCACATACCCTGATCGGTAAAATCTCCGTATAGAGCATGGTATGTATGTATGTATGTATGTATGAATAAATTATCTGTTTATAATTTATCAGCTCTATTGACTGAACTGACAAATCATAAACGAGATGAATTATACAACTTCATTAAATAAAACAAAAATAGAAACAAAACCACGGAGGGGGGGAAACCAACTCTTAGAAACAGAAGGGAAAAGGTGGGGGGGAATCCTGCGGCAGGGAGTTCCGCTGGTTCCCCCACGTGTTGCATGGCGGCCGTGGCGGCACCAAGAGCACAGGCAATTCCTCTCACCACGTGGGTCTCCTCCTGGCACTTCTGCCGGACGTCGCTCAGCATGTCCTTGAGTTTGGCTTTCTGCTGCTCCATCTCGTCCAGCCGGCCTTGAGCCTCCTGCTTCTGCGCCTCCAGCTCCTGCAGGCTGACGGTCTCCCGGTCCAGGTCGTTCTGCAGCTCCTGGGGAGGCGGGAGAAGAAGGGGGCTTACCGTACGTAGAAGCTCAACAAGCTCTAGCTCAGGGCCCCACTCTCTTGGGGGGCCCCCAAAAATGTAAAGGAAAAAAACAACTGGATGTATATTTCCAAAATATTATCTATCTATCTATCTATCTAAATATTATCTATCTATGTATCACCTCGCTCGCTCTCTGTGTCAATCTGTCTATCTACCTTTCGATTGATCATCTATCTATCAATCAATCAATCAATCAATCATCTATCTATCTATTTAAACAACAACAGGCAGATAGATAGATATAGATGATAGATAGATAGATAGATAGATAGATAGAGATAGATAGATAGATAGATAGATAGAGATAGATAGATAGAGGCAGGGAAAGACAGGAGTGCCTGGCGTTCTCTGGTCCAGGGGATCACGAAGAGGCGGACACGACTAAACGACTAAACAACAACAACAACAGGCAGATAGATAGATAGATAGATAGATAGATAGATAGATAGATAGATAGATAGATGATAGGCAGTGGAAGACAGGAGTGCCTGGCGTTCTCTGGTCCAGGGGGTCACAAAGAGGCGGACAAACTAAACGACTAAACAACAACAACAACAACAGGCAGATAGATAGATAGATAGATAGATAGATAGATAGATAGATAGATAGATAGATAGATGATAGGCAGTGGAAGACAGGAGTGCCTGGCGTTCTCTGGTCCAGGGGGTCACGAAGAGGCGGACACGACTAAACGACTAAACAACAACCTAGGCAGATAGATAGATAGATAGATAGATAGTTTAACCCTGATGTTTCATTCCTTTATGGTTTTATTGGTGGGCTACTTAAAAATGAGGCTGCATTTTAAACTTTAAATCGTATTTTAACCTGCATTTTAATTGATTGTTTTGTATGTTTTGTTGTGATTTTATGGGTGTTAGCCACTCTGAGCCCGGTCTTGGCTGGGAAGGGCGGGGTATAAATAAAAAATTATCATTATTATTATTATACATCTATCACCTCTGTCTGTCTATCTATCTATCTATCTATCTATCTATCTATCTATCTATCTATCTATCTACCTTTCGATCAATCACCTATCTATCTATCTATCTATCTATCTATCACCTATCCATCTATCTATTTATGCCAGTGCCGGTTTTAAGTATAAGCTAAACAAGCAATAGCTTAGGGCCCCACTCTCTTGAGGGCCCCCAAAAAACTTTAAAGGAAAAATACTGCATGTACATTTCCAAAATATTATCTATTTATCTATCTATTTTTTGCCAGTGCCGGATTTACTTTAAGTTAAACAAGCTGTAGCTTAGGGCCCTACTCTCTTGCGGGCCCTCCCAATAATTTAAAGGGGGGGGGAAACTGGATGTACATTTCCAAAATATTATCTATCTATCTATCTATCTATCTATCTATCTATCTATCTATCTATGCCAGTGGGTTTCAAGTCCCACGTTGGGCAAAGGATTTTCCCGTGTTGCGGCGGGTTGGATTGGATGACCCTTGGGGTCCCCTAAAAGGCCTACTCTGAGAGCACAATAACGCTGGGTGGGGGAACCCCATTTACCTGTACTTCGTTGGCCTTCTGCCGAATCGCTCCTTCCCTCTCTCGGATCTCTTGCTCGAGGGAATACTTCTCTCTGCAAAGAAAGGGGGAAGGTCGTGTGAGTAAAATCAATCTCTAATCACATATAATAATGTTTGTTTTTTGTTATTTATGAAAATCAATAAAGCATTGAATTGGGGAGGGGGGGAATCGTGATTTAAATTGTGATTTAAATCAAATCCACCCTGGTCAGCAGCGTTGTTTTTTTTGGGGTGTTCTCATGCCAGCTGCACCCCTCCCAGGACACCCCCCACCGCCCCGAACGCCACCAACCTCTGCAACTGGGCGATCTCCTGTCCGATGTCGTCCAGCTCCTTCATGCCGGTGAATTCGCCCCCGGAGCCGACGGAACTGGAGCTGTCCTGTTAAGGAGCCCAAACAAGTGAGGCTAATACACCCAGGCCGGCTGGGGAAATTGGGGAGCGTGCAGACCCTCCCCCCCCAAAAAAATACGGCCAGGAAAGGGGAGGGGAGCAGGGTGCAAGCCGCCCGGGGTGCAACCGAGACGGTGGCAGGGAGAGGGGCAAACACAGCCGGCAGGGATGCGGAAATTAAAAAGCTTAGGGGCAACTTAAGCCAGGCTTCCTCCACCTCGGCCCTCCAGATGTTTTGGGACTAACAACTCCCATGATCCCTTAGCTAGCAGGACCAGTGGTCAGGGATGATGGGAATTGCAGTCTGGAGGGCCGAGGTTGGGGAAGCCTGGCTTAAGCCGACGGAATAAGCGCAGCTTGGAGACTGAACGTGTAGAACAGGCTTCCCCAAATAAATGAGATAGCTATAGATGAAATATAGATAGATATAGACAGGTAGACAACTCAACTCATTTTATTTCGGGTTTAAGCCCCTAGACATGACAACCAAAAACAGAAACAGCCCCGTCTGGTTTACCAACTGCTAACAGTAAAATAGATTAAAAGGGATACTCGATTGAATAAAATATGATAAAAATTAAAAGAGACCCAGGTGGCGCTGTGGGTTAAACCACAGAGCCTAGGGCTTGCTGATCAGAAGGTCGGCGGTTCGAAGGTCGATCAGAAGGTCGGCGGAGCTCAAGGGTGAGCTCCCGTTGCTCGGTCCCTGCTCCTGCCAACCTCGCAGTTCGAAAGCACGTCAAAGTGCAAGTAGATCAATAGGTACCGCTGAAGCGGGAAGGTAAACGGCGTTTCCGTGCGCTGCTCTGGTTCGCCAGAAGCGGCTTAGTCCTGCTGGCCACATGACCTGGAAGCTGTACGCCGGCTCTCTGCCAATAAAGCGAGATGAGCGCCGCAACCCCAGAGTCGGACACGACTGCACCTAACGGTCAGGGGTCCCTTTACCTTTATCTTTACGATAAAAATTAAATTAAAATTCCAAGCTGTATATAACAATCCATTGCGTTTCTTAAGTGTCAGAACTGATGCCAGGAATTTTGCCATATGGAGGGTTCTAATCGAGTCTGCATCTTGCAACAGAAGAGCGAGGTAAGACTCTGCCAAATACCCCAAGTTGAGTTGAGATGAAATATAGATAGATATAGACAGAAAAATAGTCCTTTGTGCTTCTCGGAACAGGCAAAAAGGGAAGGGGGGGGGACGCCACGTTCCGGGGATCCCGGCGGTCTACTCACACGACGCATTTCCGCCAGCGTCGAGACCTCGGTTCCCACGGAAGCCAAGTAGCCGGGGACGGTCTGGAGAAGGGGGCAGAGGGGAGGCAGCGGAGGAAAAAGAGAGTCAGCGCCGAGGTGGGGAGGACCGGGCAAGGCGGCTTCTTGGTGGGCGGGGTGGGGGGGTGTCGGGCCGGAGAGGAGGGGGTTAAGAAACAGGGTGGATTTGATTTAAAATCAAATTGATTTAAATCACGATCTAAATCACAATTTAAATCACTAGTCAGTAAGGCTTGATTTAAATATTTTTTTTACAGAAAGACTCCTTCTTGCTGGTATAATCTTAATATTTACAACCATATGAAGGTTTCATTTTTGGAATAATAATTTTCGGAGTAGTTTTTACAGTTATATCAAAAATTACTGATTTGGTTATACTACTAGAAATACATAGACAGATAATTATGAAATTATGGTGTGGTTTAATAAGTTAATTGTTTATATTTGGACAACTTTCTGCTGTACTTTATTGGAAGGAGAAAAATAATCATTTCCTTAATAACCATTTAAAACAATTTATTTAACTAAAACAATAACATGATAGCATATGTATCCGTGTTTGTTAACTGATGTGGTTAAACATTTTTTTAAAAAAACCTTAGACTGAGTTTTAGCCCACTTGATAAACTTAAAACAAATCCTTATTTCCTGATGAAAAGCCTTTGGACTACAATGTAACTTAAATAGAAGACTATATTTAGAAAGATTTTTCCTCCAAAAGCATTTTATTTTAAAAATCCGATTTAAATTTAAAAAAATCCAATTTAAATCAAAGAAATCCAATTTAAATTTTAAAAAAAATCTGATTTAAAAAAAAATATCGT
Organism: Darevskia nairensis; assembly: GCA_034642065.1. NCBI lineage: Eukaryota > Metazoa > Chordata > Lepidosauria > Squamata > Lacertidae > Darevskia > Darevskia nairensis. The sequence continues at coordinate 53,168 of JAWWNI010001604.1, read as the reverse complement.
TGATTTTTATCCACCCTGTTAAGAAAGGAGCCCCGCGGTGCGAGGGACCCCCATCCTTCTCTGTAGGACCCCTGGCTGGGGCAAGGAACGCAGGGTCCCCTCGCGAGCCAAGCGGATTTGGGGTGTTGCCGGGGGGGGGAGAGGGAGGGGACTGCGGTTTTCGTTTATTCGGGGAGCGGCCGCCCCGGAGCTCACCTGGGCAGGTGTGGTCCTCTCCGACGGGGGGATCATGTCCGGAAGCAGGACTTGCGGCGGATCGATGCCTTTGCTGACCTTCTGTTGGATGAGGTGCATGGCCAGCGCAAACTGGTCTTTGTTCAGTTTCCCCATCTGCCTCGTATCCGCCAAGGCCCTGGAAGGGAGGAGCGTCAATTACCCTTTATTATTATACTAGTGGAAGGTAGCCTGTTACAAGAAACGGGCGCTAGAGGAGGCGGAAGAGGCGGCAGAGGCTGGCGGCTGACTTCAGCTGACAGGCGTCCCCGGCGGCGGCTTCGGGCGGGTAGGCCTCGGGTGAAGCCGGGGGCTCGCGTGATCGGCGCGGCCGGGGGAGAGAAGGAGCATGGTGGCGGCCGGAGGAGGAGGCTCCGTGCAAGGCGGCGGCGCTGCCCCAACTGCGCCGCCGCTGCCTCCCGGACACGCCCCCCTCTCCGGCCGCTCCAATGCCTGCGTCCCTGTTGGGGGGGGGGAGTAGAGCTCTCCAATCCGTGCGTCCCTGTGGGACATGCGCACTCGCGCAGTTCCACTGACACACAGTGGACGCAGGGACACTTGAAGATTATTATATGTGATAATATAATATGCTTATTTAACTTATATGCAGAATTCATCATGCGAAAGGCTGGACTGGATGAATCCCAAGCCGGAATTAAGATTGCCGGAAGAAGTATCAATAACCTCAGATATGCTGATGCCACAACCTTGATGGCAGAAAGTGAGGAGGAATTAAAGAACCTTTTAACGAGGGTGAAAGAGGAGAGCGCAAAATATGGTCTGAAGCTCAACATCAAAAAAACGAAGATCATGGCCACTGGTCCCATCACCTCCTGGCAAATAGAAGGGGAAGAAATGGAGGCAGTGAGAGATTTTACTTCCTTGGGCTCCATGATCACTGCAGATGGTGACAGCACTCACGAAATTAGAAGACGCCTGCTTCTTGGGAGAAAAGCAATGACAAACCTAGACAGCATCTTAAAAAGCAAAGACATCACCTTGCCGACAAAGGTCCGTATAGTTAAAGCTATGGTTTTCCCAGTAGTGATGTATGGAAGTGAGAGCTGGACCATAAAGAAGGCTGATCGCCGAAGAATTGATGCTTTTGATTTCTGGTGCTGGAGGAGACTCTTGAGAGTCCCATGGACTGCAAGAAGATCAAACCGATCCATTCTGAAGGAAATCAGCCCTGAGTGCTCACTAGAAGGACAGATCCTGAAGCTGAGGCTTCAAGACTTTGGCCACCTCATGAGAAGAGAAGACTCCCTGGAAAAGACCCTGATGTTGGGAAAGATGGAGGGCACAAGGAGAAGGGGACGACGGAGGACGAGATGGTGGGACAGTGTTCTCGAAGCGACCAACATGAGTTTGGCCAAACTGCGAGAGGCAGGGGAAGACAGGAGTGCCTGGCGTGCTCTGGTCCATGGGGTCACGAAGAGTCGGACACGACTCAACAACAAATTATATTTATACCACACCTCTTTGCTCCCCTCCAAGGAGCCCCATAGGAATCTGCCTCCATCAACCCAGCTCGGTATGGCTTCAGACTACAGGGATATTTCTGCAGAACCGTGGAATTCCAGGCTTGGGAGGGACCCTGAGGCTCACCTAGCAGGGATGGAGCCCACAGACAGCGGATTTCCGCCTGCAAAGCAGCCGAGCTCGATAATGCAAGTCTCTGGTCCTCATGGAGGTAGAAGATGCTGCTGAACCAGGGACCCCAGGTCAAAGCCTGTCGACTCAGGAGGAAGAGGGGAAAAGATCTTTGCGCCTCCCGCCAGATGTCAAGGAAATAAACCACTATCTGACTTTTAGAAGACATCTATCTGAAGGCAGCCCTGCTTAGGGAAGTTTTTTTTTAAAAAAAATTAGAACAAATGTTTATTAATCTCACAAAATTACAATGAATATTCATACAAAGTCATACATTAAGACCATACATCAGTTCTGTCAGACAACCTATTCAATCGTAAAAAGCATGCATACAGATCCTACACTCATACAAACATACTCATCTTGCACTCATACAAACCTATCCTATTTGTCATACAATTAAACTACAGAAATATTGCATTCCCTTCCCTTCCATTCCCCCCACCCCCCTATTAACACAAAATTTAAAATTGACTTCCTACAGTTCTTCTTCATGTTTTCTATCATTTTTCCTCTTTGGCTCCCAGGACGTTTCCGAGCACAATTCAAAGTGTTGGTGCTGACCTTTAAAGCCCTAAACGGCCTCGGTCCTGTATACCTGAAGGAGCGTCTCCACCCCCACCGTTCAGCCCGGATACTGAGATCCAGCGCCGAGGGCCTTCTGGCGGTTCCCTCCCTGCGAGAAGCAAAGCTACAGGGAACCAGGCAGAGGGCCTTCTCGGTAGTGGCACCCGCCCTGTGGAACACCCTCCCATCAGATGTCAAAGAGAACAACAACTACCAGACCTTTAGAAGACATCTGAAGGCAGCCCAGTTTAGGGAGGCTTTTAATGTTTAATATATTACTGTATTTTAATGTTCTGTTGAAAGCCGCCCAGAGTGGCTGGGGAAACCCAGCCAGATGGGCGGGGTATAAATTATAAATTATTATTATTATTATTATTATTATTTGTTTCATTGCGATTGATCCAATATATACCATATTAATTAGTTAACCTATCTGTCCACATAGATAGTTCTTATACATTTTAACATTTTAACATTTCCTATCTTCAGTCTATCTCTTATTCTAGGCCAGTGATGGCTAACCTTGGCACTCCAGATGTTTTGGAACTACAACTCCCATCATCCCTAGCTAACAGGACCAGTGGTCAGGGATGATGGGAATTGTAGTCTCAAAACATCTGGAGTGTCAAGGTTAGCCATCACTGGTCTAGGCAAATCGTTAGTTCTGTTCTTACTCCTTCCTTCCTTAGGGAGGAAGGAGTGCTTAGGGAAGTTTTTAATGTTTGACTATTTAAATATTCTGTTGGGAGCCACCCAGAGCGGCTGGGGAAACACAGCCAGATGGGCGGGGTATAAATAATAAAATTATTATTATTATTACCAGATGTGCGCCAGGATGTTCTGCGACAGCCCCGAGTGCATGAATATGTCCTTGACCTCCAGGCCGCAGACGAAACCGTCCAAGTCCAGGTCCGTCTTCAAGAAGATCTCGTCATACCGGAGCTTGTCCGTCAGGGGGACCACCCAGGACGCGGGCGGCTGGAACGAGAAAACCGCAAGGCGCGTAAATCTCACGAAATAATGAAGCGGGGAGGGCGCTGCTGCGGCCTCAAGTGGAAGGGAGTTCCGTAGGCCGACCGTGCCAAAGTTTGCATCACGTGAGCGCAGGGCGAATTTGATTTAAATCACGATTTAAATCACTAGTCAGTAAGGCTTGATTTAAATATTTTTTTTTTACAGAAAGACTCCTTCTTGCTGGTATAATCTTAATATTTACAACCATATGAAGGTTTCATTTTTGGAATAATAAATTTCCAGAGTAGTTTTTACAGTTATATCAAAAATTACTGATTTGGTTATACTACTAGAAATACATAGACAGATAATTATGAAATTATGGTGTGGTTTAATAAGTTAATTGTTTATATTTGGACAACTTTTCTGCTGTACTTTATTGGAAGGAGAAAAATAATCATTTCCTTAATAACCATTTAAACAATTTATTTAACTAAAACAATAACATGATAGCATATGTATCCATGTTTGTTAACTGAGGTGGTTAAACATTAAAAAAAAAGCACACTTGATAAACTGAAAACAAATCCTTATTTCCTGATGAATAGCCTTTGGACTACAATGTAACTTAAATAGAAGACTATATTTAGAAAGATTTTTCCTCCAAAAGCATTTTATTTTAAAAATCCAATTTAAATTAAAAAAAATCCGATTTAAATTAAAAAAAAATCCGATTTAAATAAAAAAAATCGTTGATTTTTATCCACCCCGCGAGTGGCCACCCCACCCCAGGTTTGAGGACCGGATTCACCCGCCCTGGGGTGCCGGGAGGCCCCGATCCCTACCTGCTGTGGCTGCTTGAGGCTGTGCTTGGGCGAGAGGCTGCCGGTGCTGTTGAGGCTGGTGACGCTGCCGTGGGAAGGGGTGGAGCGCAGGCTGTCCTTGGGCGGGGGGCTGGCCGGCAGGACGGGCACGGCCCCGGGGAGCGAGGGGGCCTTCTTCCGCTTGGAGGGCGGCACCAGGGGCGGGGGCAAGGCGGGCGGCACGGGCTCCTTCTCCAGCGCGCGGTAGACCAAGTGCATCGCCTGAAAAGGCCCAGAGAGGGGGAAAGATGTTTGAGGGGTGGGGTGGGGGGCAGAGAGTCTGTGCCAAGACGGGGAAAGTTCAGCACCTTCCCCTCAACCTTGGGCAAACGAGAACCCGGCAAGCGAGATAGACTGCCTCTACAGCTGGAGGTTCCACCGGAGAGAGCTGGCTGCTGGAACAGGTGGGCGGGCTCACCTACAGCCTAGGGCAGGCATGTCCAACAGGTAGATCATGATCTACTGGACGTCTGTGGTAGATCACCGGTAGATCAGTGGCTCCCTCCCCAAAGAAGCGAAAAAAACTTTGACTCCCCTAAAAAAAGCCTCAGCATCTTTGCCCTGCACCCCTAAAATGACCACCAAAAACAGGGCTTTCCTTCCTAAAAAAAACCTCAACGTCGCTTTCCTCCTCCCTAAAAAAAACTCAACAACTTTGACCCAAACCCCCAAAAGGGGGTAGATCACTGCCAGTTTTTAACTCTGTGAGTAGATCGCAGTCTCTTGGGAGTTGGCTACCCCTGGCCTAGGGTCCTGGCCACCCCCGGACGCCCCAAAGGGAAGAAACCCCCCCAAGCAGGACCTCCCAGCCCTCTCCGCTTCCCCCATGGATTTTGTTCTAATCCGTCTAGGCCTGTGACCATCGCCGCCTCCTGCAGAAGGGGATTCCGCAGTCCGACGAGGCGCCGCAGGGCATCCAGCCCGGGACGGACCTGGCAACCAAGCGGCTGGATAAACCTACCACGGCAAACTCGTCTCGGTCGAGGTGGCCGTCCTTGTCGATGTCGCTGAGATCCCAGACCTGTGCAGCCATTGGGAGACAGAGGAAGGAGAGTGAGTGAGAGAGAGAGCAGAAAGACATCAGGACACCTCAAAAAAACTACCCCATATTGATGTTTTTTTATATAATAACTAGCTGACCCGGTCACGCCTTGCTGTGGCTGATTTTATGCTTATTACCATCAGTAGCAGCCGCAGCCAAAATAAACCCCCATATAATAATAATAATAATAATAATAATAATAACTTATTATTTATACCCCACCCATCTGGCTGCGTTTCCCAGCCACTCTGGGCGGCTCCCAACCGAATAATAAAAAAGACACTATACAGCATTAAACATTAAAACATTTATAGGTAGATAGCTGTGTTGGTCTGTCATAGTGAAAACAAAATAAAATAAATTCCTTCCAGTAGCACCTTAGAGACCAACTAAGCTTGTTCTTGGTATGAGCTTTCGTGTGCATGCACACTTCTTCAGATACACTGAAACAGAAGTCACCAGACCCTTATATATAGTGAGAGGGTGGGGAGGGGTATTACTAAGAAGGGTGGTGGGAATGGGTGATTGGCTGATAGGAGAGGTAAACCTGTTGACTACTGTAAACGACTGCAATTAGTCTTACAGGAAAAAGCAAGGGGTGAGAAGGTTAAAAAAGCTTTGTCATGTATAATGAGATAAGAATCCAATGTCTTTGTTCAGACCAGGTCTCTCCATGGTTTTAAGCTTGGTAATGAGTTGCCAAGTAATTAAAAACATTGTTTTGATCAGGGTTGATCAAAACCCTTGGTAATTAAAACATTGTTTTGATCAGGGGTTCAGCAATCTTTTTCAGCCGGGGGCCGGTCCACCGTCCCTCAGACCATGTGGTGGGCTGGACTATTTTTTTTGGGGTGGGGGAATGAACGAATTCCTACGCCCCACAAATAGCCCAGAGATGCATTTTAAATAAAAGCACACATTCTGCTCATGTAAAAACACGCCGATTCCCGGACCGTCCGTGGGCCGGATTGAGAAGGCGATTGGGCCGCATCCAGCCCATGGGCCTTAGGTTGCCTACCCCTGGAATAGAGGATCAGGCTAAAAGGAGGGGAGGGTACGGGGGGGGGGGATGTCCGCTCACCCTTCCCAGGATATCAAGAGGCAGTTTGGAGTTCAAGAGGACCGGCTTCACTTTGTCCCCCGAGAGCAATCCGTTGACGGCCAAGAGGCTCTCGAAGATCCCGTCAAACTTGGCCTTTTCCTCCATCTGGAAGGATAAAGGGAGCTGTGGGTCCAGGGGAAAGGCGGGCCCTTTTCGCCAGGCCACCCCGGGAGGAGGAGGAATCATAGAGTCATAGAGTTGGAAGAGACCCCAAGGGCCATCCAGTCCAACCCCCTGCCAAGCAGGAAACACCATCCAAGCATTCCTGACAGGTGGCTGTCAAGCCTCTGCTTCAAGACCTCCAAAGAAGGAGACTCCACCACACTCCTTGGCAGCCAATTCCACTGTCCAACAGCTCTTACTGTCAGGAAGTTCTTCCTAATGTTGAGGTGGAATCTTCTTTCTTGTCGTTTGAATCCATTGCTCCGTGTCCGCTTCTCTGGAGCAGCAGAAAACAACCTTTCTCCCTCCTCTATATGACATCCTTTTATATACAGTGGTACCTCGCCTAACGAATAACTCGCCTAACGTCTTTTTCGCCTAACAAATGACTTCCGGCAAAACAAAATGGCCGCCGGAAACGAATTTCTTCGACTTAAGAAAAGACGTCGCGGCCGCTTTTAATAGGATTTCTTCGACTAACAAATTTTTGAATAGGATTTTTTCGACTAACGAATTTTTCCCCAATGCGTTCCTATGGGGATTCGCCGAACGCATTTTTTTCGCCTAACCGACAATCGCTTCGGAACGCATTATCTTCGTTAGGTGAGGTACCACTGTATTTGAACATGGCTATCATGTCACCCCTTAACCTTCTCTTCCCCAGGCTAAACATACCCAGCTCCCTAAGCTGTTCCTCATAAGGCATCGTTTCCAGGCCTTGGACCATTTTGGTTGCCCTCCTCTGGACACGTTCCAGCTTGTCAGTCTCCTTCTTGAACTGGGGTGCCCAGAATTAGACACAGTATTCCAGGTGAGGTCTGACCAGAGCGGAATACAGTGGTACTATTCCTTCCCTTGATCTAGATGCTATACTCCTATGGATGCAGCCCAGAATTGCATTGGCTTTTTGAGCTGCTGCATCACACTGTTGACTCATGTCAAGTTTGTGGTCTACCAAGACTCCTAGATCCTTTTCACTTGTACTGCTCTCAAGCCAGGAGGAGGAGGAGGAGGAGGAGGAGGAGGAAGAGGACCCCCCTTTCACCCGAGGGGAGACCCCCTCCAATGGGAGACTCACCCTGACGGCCCAGTGAGCATCCGAGGAGGAGATCAGCAGGGGACTGGTGCTGTCGGGCTGGAGCGAAGGAGAAATAATAATGTAATAATGTAATAATAATTCACTCAGACCAGGAATTAATTAAAGAATGGGGAGGATTGAAAGAATATATATGGGGAAGTACTGCCCTGGGTTAGATTGGTTGCAGAATAAGATGCAAAAAGTGCATGGGGATAAGGAGGTAAGATTTGAAACGGAGATAGTATTATTAAAAAAATCAACGCAGCTGAAACGTAAGGAATTTAAGAAATGAGATCACGCAGGGGGGGTAAGAGGGAGGGAAAAGGGGGGGGGGATGAAGTTTAGTAACATTACCGTGATCATGGATAAAGGACCAATGTAATAATGTATTATTTTGTGGGTTTGGGAATCTTTTTTGTTAATCAATAAGCATTTATTTGACGATGTATGAAATGATATCTAATAAAAAGCCAGAAATAAATAATAATGATAATTCATTATTTGTACCCCGCCCATCCGGCTGAGTTTCCCCAGCCACTCTGGGCGGCTCCCAACAAAATATTAAAATACAATCACCCGTCAAACATTAAAAGCTTCCCTCCAGACCCCCTCCCTGAAACGTCTCCGCCGTCCCGTCCCGGGGAGAATATTCGGAGGCTGGAGCCCTGGCGGAAAGGGGTTGCCGTTTCGGGGGTCCCCCCGACCCGGAAGGAGGTCTCGGAAAGCAAACAGATTAAAAGCGCACTTACGAATTTTGGCGGAGGCAGCGCCAGGGTCAGGTTGGCGAGAGCGACGTCGTGCCCGTTCTGCGCGCAGGCCACCAGCCGCAGAGCCACGAAGAAGCCCTGGGTTGAAATGCAACGGACAGGGGGGTCCCTTAGTATCTCGAAATTAATAATCCCAGCCAGGGTGGGTTTGATTTAAATCAAGCCACGGTTGAAATCGCTTGATTTAAATCACTTTTTCACAGGAAGGCTCATTCTTGCTGGTACAATCTTAGTATTTACAACCAGATGAAGGTTTCGTTTTCGGAATAATAAATTTCCAGAGTAGTTTTTTTTTTTTTTGCAGTTATATCAAAAACTACTGGCTTGGTTCTACTATTAGGAATACATAGACAGATAAATATGAAATTACTAGTGAATTTAGCCCGTTAAAAACGGGCGCGAGGAAAGGAGAGGCCTCGGCTCCGCCCTGCGGTGCCCTTCCCGGGCGGCAGGGATGCGCCTCGCAGGCCAATCCGGGAGCCGAGGCCACACTCCGCCTCCTGACAGGACGGAGGCCTCCCTTCTCGCCGCCGGGCGCCAGCAGTGGCGGCCGGGATCTGAGGTGTGGAGGCGGCTGGCGGCGGCGGCGCTTTGCGCCGCTTCCCCCCCGCTCTCCGGCCCTGACGCCGCCCCCCGCCCAGCAGAAACCTCAGGGCGGCCGGAGGAGGAGGTGGAGGAGGCTCCGTGCAAGGCGGCGGCGCTGCCCTAACTGACACCGCGCGTGCGCCGCCGCTGACTTCCGGACACGCCCCCCTCTCCGGCCACTCCAATGCCTGCGTCCCTGTTGGGGGGGGGGACAGTACAGCTGTCCAATCCCTGCGTCCCTGTGTGACATGCGCAGTAGCGCACTTCTGTGATACACGGAAAGTTGGATGCAGGGACACAGCCACTTTATTATATAGGATTGTGAGGCTAACTGTTTACATTGGGGCAACTTTTCTGCTGTACTTAATTGGAAGGAGAAAAAAGATCATTTCCTTCATAACAATTTATTTAAATAAAACAATAACATTATAGCATATGTATCCATGTTTGTTAACTGATGTTGTTAAACTTTTTTTTTTTTTTAATAAAACAACATCACTTAGACTGAGTTTTCGCACACGTGAAAAACTCTTTTTTAAATCCTCATTTCCTGATGAATAGCCTTCGGACTATAACTTAAATAGGAAATCTTTAGAAAGATTTTTCCTCCAAAAGCAATTTATTTTAAAAATCCAATTTAATTTAAAAAAACCACCAATTTAAATCAAAAGAATCTGATTTAATTTTTTTTTAAATCCTATTTTATTTAACTAAGTGAATGATTTATTTACTAAAACAACGGCATTATAGTATCCGTATCGGGGTCCCTGCATTGCAGGTGAACGGACTAGATCAGTGTCCCCCAACCTTGGGCCTCCAGCTGTTTTCGGACTACAACTCCCATCATCCCTCGCTAGCAAGACCAGTGGTCAGGGATGATGGGAATTGTAGTCCGAAAACAGCTGGAGCCCCAAGGTTGGGGAACACTGGACTAGATGACTCTGAAGCCCCTTCTCCAAGCCTTAAAACAGCGGTAGGAATCTTTAAACTCCTAGTGCTGGGAACTGGCACGCACCTGTTTGTCCAGGAAGCCTTTGCCCTCCGGATCCGCTAGATCCCAGATCTAAAAACACACAGACACCAAAGAAAAGGAAAATAAAAACCACTGATCCGGCACGACTGCGTTCCCAGATGTGCTGACGGAGCCTTGAATTCCAGAGACTTGCTGAGATTGCCAAAACGGCCGGTTTGGGGCTTTCCGGGGCGGGGAATGGCTTAGCGGCCCCTGCGACTAAAAGGGGGGGGGGAGAGGCTGGGACGCCGCCCCCCCCAACAACCCCGCCGAAGCTCCTTCTCTACGAGATCCCGGACGTAGCTCAACTTACCTTCCCCAGAATGATGTCGGCCAGCCCCGACTTCTTGAGGAAGAGGGCAGCCTCGCCGGCCCCGATCCGGCCCGTGCAGGCTGGGTCCACCTGTGGGGAGCAAAGAGCCATACCTGAGATGAGATACGATAATAATAATAACAGGGTGGATTCGATTTAAATCAAACTGATTTAAATCACAATTTTAAATCACGATTTAAATAACAATTTAAATAACGAAATAAATAACGATTTAAATCACAATTTAAATAACGAAATAAATAACGATTTAAATCATGATTTAAATAGCGATTTAAATCACAATTTAAATAGCGATTTAAATCACTAGCAGGGTGGAGAAAAATCAACTATTTTTAAAATAAAAATAAAAAAATCTGATTTTTTTGGATTTAATTCAGTTTTGGATTTAAATCTGATTTTTTAATTGATTTTTTTAAATCGTTGGTTTTTATCCACCCTGCTAGTGATTTAAATCAGTTTGATTTAAAGCAAATCCACCCTGAATAATAATAATAATAATAATAATAATAATAATAATAATAAAATATTTATTTATACCCCGCCCACCTGGCTGGCTCCCAACAGAATATCGAGCTAAAGGTAAAGGGACCCCTGACCATTTGGTTCAGTCGCGGATGACTCTGGGGTTGCGCCGCTCATCTCGCTTTACTGGCCAAGGGAGCCGGCGTACAGCTTCTGGGTCATGTGGCCAGCAGGACTAAGCCGCTTCTGGCGAACCAGAGCAGCGCACGGAAACGCCGTTTCCCTTCCCGCCAGAGCGGTACCTATTTATCTACTTGCACTTTGTGCTTTCGAACTGCTAGGTGGACAGGAGCAGGGACCGAGCAACGGGAGCTCACCCCGCTGCGGGGGGTTTCCAGGGGAAGGAGGGTGAAGGGACAGCCCGGCATTTACCTGCTTGTAATACGTCTCGTAGAGGGGGGTCCCGGCGGAGAGCTAGACAGGAGAGGGGGAAAAGAGGGGGGGAAGAAACAAGATGAAACACCGATTCAAATACAGACAGCCCCCCCCCTTCAGTGGATCCAGTCTTTATTGAGACCCCCAAGAAACAACCCTCCCTTGATGCTCATCTGAAAGCGGAGGGATGGGTTTGTGGGAAGGGGGATCAGGGCAAGCCCCAAAGCAGAGAAAGGCCGTCGTCCCCCCAAAATAATTTGGGATTAAGACCCCCAACAGCTGCAGCCGGCACAGGGTTGCGCCCCAAAACTATTTGGAGGGCTCCGGGCTGAGAAAAGGCAGGCCCGGCGCATCTCTCCGGATCGGGGACAGGAAACTCGCCCCCACGCTTCCGAGGTCCCGCCAGGATGGGAGCCTGGGCGTGCCTGTGGAACTCCCTGCCACTGGAGGCGGAAGCAGGGATTCCGGCACCCACGCCCAGACGGGCGGGGTACAAATGACGGAACGGTTAGGAATGTGTTCTCCCTGCCCCCCCCCTTTCAGCCGTGGCCTCTGCAATGCCGGCGGGCGGGTTTATTGATTTCCATTATTTTTGCCTCGCTGCATTTTTAAACGCTGAGCTCTCGCTGTCTCGGGGAGGCTGGCCAGAGGTCCGCCTCCCCGCCCGCCCTCCGAGACCATTGTCAACAAAAGGAGCCGGTTCCTCGGCCGCTCCCTGCCCTCCACAACGCCAGAGGTCAGGCTGGCCCTACCCAAAGGCGGCACGTTCCATTTCTGAATAATCATAGAATCATAGAGTTGGAAGAGACCCCAAGGGCCATCCAGTCCAACCCCCTGCCAAGCAGGAAACACCATCAAAGCATTCCTGACAGGCGGCTGTCAAGCCTCTGCTTAAAGACCTCCAAAGAAGGAGACTCCACCACACTCCTTGGCAGCAAATTCCACTGTCGAACAGCTCTTACTGTCAAGAAATTCTTCCTAATGTTTAGGTGGAATCTTCTTTCTTGTAGTTTGAATCCATTGCTCCGTGTCCGCTTCTCTGGAGCAGCAGAAAACAACCTCTCTCCCTCCTCTCCTTTTATATATTTGAACATGGCTATCCTATCACCCCTTAACCTTCTCTTCTCCAGGCTCAACATACCCAGCTCCCTAAGCCGTTCCTCATAAGGCACCGTTTCCAAGCCTTTGACCATTTTGGTTGCCCTCCTCTGGACATGTTCCAGCTTGTCAGTATCCTTCTTGAACTGTGGTGCCCAGAACTGGACACAGTATTCCAGGTGAGGTCTGACCAGAGCGGAATACAGTGGGACTATTCCTTCCCTTGATCTAGATGCTATACTCCTATGGATGCAGCCCAGAATTGCATCTGCCTGCAGAATCTGCCTGGGAACTGTCGATTCCCAGTTCCAGGCAGAGCTGGGCTTCCAAAGGGAAGGGGGAACAGGAACTTTACCCCCACCAAAAAAAGGAGGTAACACAGCCATCCCAAAAATAAGAGACCCCGGGAAGCAAAAGGATTTCATGTTGGAAACGTCCGACTTTCAAGCAAGGAAGGAACTTGGAGCACATCAGAAGCAAGAGGGTATATCTGATGTGAACAGAAACTGGGATAGATAAGCCAATTGCCAATAGAGCAGGATGATAACAACAAACAACAATAATAATTATTATTATTTGCATGCCGCCTATCGGACTGGGTAGCCCCAGCCACTCTGGTTAGCTCCCAATATTAAAAAATATGGCAAAACAGGTTGCAGGTTCAGTTCCCGACAGCTGCAAACTCCTGCGTTGCAGGGGGGACGGGGACGGATGAGGTGATCCTCAGGGTCCAACTATGAAATCTGGGTTGCGATCGCCGCAACAGAACGGCCAGGAGTCATTCTTCCTTCTCCCCCCCACCCCAGTGAGGTTTATCCTAATTCGTATGATTTCATTTCTATGCTTGCTTTATAGCAGAAACGCTTCTGAAGACCGGCTGTTGGGTGCTGCGGATGAGGTTCCTGCCTCGCCCGGGGGGTTGGACTGGATGGCCTTCGGAGGGGCCCCTTCCGACTCAACGGTTTTATGGAACGGCAGGAGGCGGGGAGAGGGCGCATCTGGGTGGCTGCAGAAGTTGGGCAAGCCCCACCAAGAACTTCCTTCTCCTCCAGCCTGGGCTGCCTCTCCCCGCAGAATTGCACAACCGGATCCTTTGCAATCTGGTGGCGGGGAGAGCGTTCGAGGCTCCCAACCCCGGGCCAAGGCAGGAATCGTACCCCTGCGTCCCCCCCCCCGGAAAAAAGCACTGATTATTTCCATTCGTATACCGCTATTATATTTTAAAGAACTGCTCTCAAAGAGGCTGGCAACACATAAAAAGATCAGAACAGAACAACCCAGAACAAAATCAAGTTTCAATGAAAATATTTCAGATCCTAATAATAATGATGATAATGATAATAATAATAATAATAATAATAATAATAATAATAATACCCCACCCATCTGGCCGGGCTTCCCCAGCCACTCTGGGCAGCTCCCAACAGAATATTAAAAACACGATAAAACCTCAGATGTTAAAACACTTCTCTGGCAGCCAGAGATCTCCGCTCAGTTGCAATTGGACCTGCGCCCGTCGCAAAAAAAATGGCGTCCGGTGCCTGGCTAATTTCGAACACCGTGTGGTTTCCCCTCCCAGTCCCAGGACCTGCCGTTTCACAGATAGCCTGCTTCAGAAGCTGGAGGCTCCACTGAATCCAACTTAAGCCGGGTTGATCCCTCCTCCTCCTCCCTCCACAATCCCGTAATTTCGTCACGTCAATTACAGAGCTGCGTGGAAGAATCTCCTGCTTGTCGAGAAAAGCGAGGATTTGACCCGAGGTGAACTCACTGGGTGGAGAGAGGTTTCCCTCCCTCTTGCTTGTCACAGCTGGAATTCTAAGGCGACCCCAAAGGACACACAGCAGAGAGTTAAACTTTGGAACTACCCGCCACAGGAGGCGGGGATGGTCGCAGACCTGGACGGCTTTGAAAGGGGATTAAAAGGCGAATTCATGGAGGATGAATTCTATGCAGGAAGATGGAGAAGGGCGGAATTGCAAATGAATTCCTGCACAACCAGAACCAAAATGGTTTTATTTTTCTGGGCACAGCGAATCGTTGCCGCTCGTCCCCGCTTCCCCCTGCTCCCGGTTGCGAAGAATATTCCCACGTTACGAATGCTCCGTGCCCCCGCGAAGAAAAAGAGGTCGGGGTAAGCCAAAATACATGTAGATTGTCCCCGGAGCGAGCGACTTTCCTTCCTTTAATTTCTCAAAGTCCTTAACCACTAGTCCTCCGAACTAGCCAGACGTCTAACTGAGAATCCATCATGGTCTGCCGTTTTTGAAAAACAAGACTTTCGAACCGTCTTGCCCCCCGAACGGCAACTAGACGTTCCGCTTTGGCGACGCCAACCTCGGTTGAAGGAACCGTTTGGCGCCCGGCGTAAATATCGGAGTTTCTAGGTAAAGGGACCCCTGACCGTTAGGTCCAGTCGTGACCGACTCTGGGGTTGCGGCGCTCATCTCGCTTTACTGGCCGAGGGAGCCGGCATACAGCTTCCAGGTCATGTGGCCAGCAGGACTAAGCCGCTTCTGGCGAACCAGAGCAGCGCACGGAAACGCCGTTTACCTTCCCGCCAGAGCGGTCCCTATTTATCTACTTGCACTTTGACGTGCTTTCAAACTGCTAGGTGGGCAGGAGCAGGGACCGAGCAACGGGAGCTCACCCCGTCGCGGGGATTCGAACCGCCCACCTTCTGATCAGCAAGCCCTAGGCTCTGTGGTTTAACCCATGTCCCTTTCAGAGTTTCTAACTTAAATTGGGAAAGAGGGGCAAACGTCCCTTTGCGCGAAGGTTTTTGGGCACACAAGTTTGGCAGGTCCTGCCTGCCCACCTTCCGCTCGGCGGCGCCAGGGGTTTGCGAGCATGAAGGGGTCATAGAATCCTAGAGTTGGAAGAGACCCCAAGGGCCATCCAGTCCAACCCCCTGCCAAGCAGGAAACCCCATCCAAGCATTCCTGACAGGTGGCTGTCAAGCCTCTGCTTAAAGACCTCCAAAGAAGGAGACTCCACCACACTCCTTGGCAGCAAATCCCACTGTCAAACAGCTCTTACTGTCAGGAAGTTCTTCCTAATGTTGAGGTGGAATCTTCTTTCTTGTCGTTTGAATCCATTGCTCCGTGTCCGCTTCTCTGGAGCAGCAGAAAACAACCTTTCTCCCTCCTCTATATGACATCCTTTTATATATTTGAACATGGCTATCCTATCACCCCTGAACCTTCTCTTCTCCAGGCTAAACATATCCAGCTCCCTAAGCCGTTCCTCATAAGGCATCGTTTCCAGGCCTTGGACCATTTTGGTTGCCCTCCTCTGGACACGTTCCAGCTTGTCAGTATCCTTCTTGAACTGTGGTGCCCAGAACTGGACACAGTATTCCAGGTGAGGTCTGACCAGAGCGGAATACAGTGGGACTATTCCTTCCCTTGATCTAGAGGACAGACCCCCCTCCCCACACGCCCGCAGAGCGCCGGGTCACCCCTCCCCTTCCCAGCGTCATCCCAACATCCCTCGTCTTAAAACCACGCGCTCCTGAGCACCACCTGGGCACCCGGAGTCACAGCAACAGCGAGAAGGCCTATTTTCTCCGGCTCAACAGCAGGCCGGCCGCTCGGCAGGAATACAAATCAGACCCCCGGCAGATGGGGGCTCTCGAGACTTGGGTCCGCGTCCAAGGAGGGAGAGGCGGCGGAAGCGGAACTCGGCGCCCGGCCGGCCTGAACCGCAGGCCAGCCCTTTCCCCCCAGCATTCGCCAGAAGGAGAGCAGGGAGTTTGCATTCTGCAGAGTCAGGCCCCCGGGGAAAGGGAAAGCCGCAAGCAGGATCCGGGCACAAGGGCCCCCCCCCTTCTCCCCTCCCCGGGGGGCTGCAAACGACCGGTATTCGGAAGCATCATCGCAGAGCTTCCCGGGGACTAGCACCGACAGGCAGCCCTCTCCGTGAATTAGCATCTCGCTGGCATCCCGGGCGTGCCCTTGGCGGGTGCTGCCTGACCGCCGAGTTTGGAGCGCCTCCCCGGGGGGCAAGCCTGGGCAGTGGGTCTGGGGGGTCCTGGGCTGCCTGGACGGCGAGACACCCCCCCCCGGCCTCGCTGATGGGTGCCAAAGGAAAGCAGGACGAGACGTCAGGCACCTGCTTGGCTGCAGTTGCCAGAATGAGGCACCCAGCCGCCTCCAGATTTATGGGGGGTTTCCTCCTGAGCCTATTCCCCCCCCCATAATTATTCCACAAGGTTTCCCCGATGGGCTCCCTTCCCAGGCGGACGAGCCCCACGGCCCCCCAGTTCCTTCTCCGGCACGGGCAGAACCCGCCTCCTTCGGACCCCCCTCTCGGTCCGCTCCAGAGCCTGTCTTCGCCTGCAGGGGAAGCCCCTAACTCACCAGGGGTTCAAGACCCCTCGGCTCCCCTCGCCCGGTTCAGCCGGCCTGCCATTCCCGGGATCAGGGCCTGCCAGCAGTTCCGGGGGGTTCCTAAGGTGGGCAAACCTCCCCTGACACCCCAAACGCCACTAATCTTCTTTTAAAGTCACCTAGTTTGGTGGCGATCCAGTGGGAGGGAGTTCCACAGGCTCATCCGGCACCGCTTTCCCCCCACGAATCTCCCAAGTTTTGTCGGATGCCCGTGAGTTCACGGAAGAGAGAAGAGAACCTTCTCTCTACCCACCATTATGTAATTTTATAAAACGCCACCGCTGCCCGACGGAATGGATTTAATTCTATGCTACTTTCCCTCGGCTTCCGGCGAGCGTTCGGAACATCGAAATACCGAAATGCAAGCATGCGGTATGCAGGCTCTGCCGGTTCGTTCAAAGGTGGCAGCCTGGGCGAAGGAAACACATGCAATTGTCGTGAAGGAAGCTCCCAGTTTCTCTCCTCCGCACACTTAGTCCGCACACGCCCAAAGCTTGGCTCTCTAGCCAGACCTGCCACACTCCAGAATGCTGGAATAATAATAATAATAATAATAATAGTATCCTGCCCACCTGGCTGGGCGCCACAGCAATTCGGGGCGGCTTACGAAAAATGTAAAAGCGTACCAAAACATCGAGAATTAAGAATTTCCCTAGAAGCTACGGTTGCTCTCGCACTCGGGTCCAAAATCCCACGAGGGAGGAAGGAGCCCATTCCGACGCTCGGCCAACAGGGATCCGCTCCCCATCCCCCCTACAGATTGCAGGGTTAGACGGATCACAGGGGAGTCACAGAACCACAGCGCCGCGAGGGACCCCGAGAGTCATCTAGTCCAACCCCTTACGACGCAGGGCTCGAACCCACAGCCCTGAGGCCAGCAAGCGGGTTCTGGGTTCAGCGGAGATGGAGGAAGCTCCTCAGCCTTGGTGAACCCGGCACCCGCACCCGGCCCTTTGGGGAGCTGTGACACACGAGAGATTTCGCAACCCCCACCCCACCCCGCTGGTGACACAACGCATCCGGAACGTGGGGCAGGGCATCTTGCTTGGCCGGCAGAAGGCTCCGGGTTCAATCCTGCGAAGGCGTCGCCGGGCCGTGCTGGGAAATAAGGCTGCCTGCTCAATGCAGAATCTTGAGGACTAGAATCCTGGTTTATTTTTAAGGAAAGGGCTGCGCCTCCCTGGCAGAAGGCTCCTGGCTCAGTCCTCAACAGCATCTCCAGGCAAAAGGCTCCTGAGAGTTGCTGCCGGCCTGTGCGGGCGGCACCGAGCTTGCCCACGTTCTTGGAGACCCTTCCGCCCCCAATGCCCCTGCGGCCACCCGGAGAACAGGACCCCCTTCCCCTTCCGCACGGGGGTCCGGGAGACTCAATCCCCACCGTTGCCCAGGGAGAGATGGGCCTCTGCACGCGCTCAGAGGCGCTCCGGTTCCCTGCGCCAGAGGGCCTCGCGTCGCGTGTGGACATGCCGTGGAACCGGGACGCCCCTTCCCCCGGTGGCCATTGACCCCCCCCCCACAACGCAGCACTCTCAGCTTTTAAAATACCCCGCCCTCAGAGAATACTGGGGGCTACAATTCCCAGAACTACAATTCCCAGGATTCAGGAGGGGGGCTTTGCATATGCCCCGCCCTCTCCTGCTTCTGGCTGGTTGAACTGCTGTGGGGCAAACCAGTCAGGTGGGTGGGGTACTATTAGTATTATTATTATTATTATTGGCTGGGGGGGGGCACAGGGCCAAGTGCATGGCTTGAGGTCTCCCCCCAGCCAAAAGTCTGACTCATTTCCAGCCCTTTTTCTCACGAGAGGGTCCAATTATCATTGGGGGGGGGGTTTCCAATTATTATTTATTATTATTATTATTATTATTATTATGTTCAGCATCTTCTTCAGAAACGCCCTGCCTGGGGGGCCTCTCCTGGATCAGGCCTTCTTGTGTGTGTGTGTGTGGGGGGGGGTTCTGCAGGGGGAGAGCCTGCCAATAGACCCCCCCCCCTGCGGAAGAAGGAGCCCATCTGGCGGATGACCACCCCCACCCGCCAGATGGGCGGGCAGCAGGCAGATCTGGGCTGAGGGTGACCCCCAAAAGCCAGGGCCCCCCCTGGGGTCAGCCCTGCGAGGTAGGCTAGCCTGAGTCACCCCTGGGCGTGCTTGCAGGGAGGGGGGGGTGCAAGGGGGGGTTGAGGGGGGCCCAACCCCAAGACATGGGAGGAGGGGGCTGCTGCCTGGGCCCCTTCCCCAGGCCAGGGGGGTGGCGAGGGTGAGAGGGGGGGGGGACACTCAGCCCTCCCAGCCCCTCTGGTGGGGGGGAGGGGGAGAAGTGGGGGAGGGGACGCCCCTCCCCCCTCCCAGGAAACACTCCAATGCATATCATTTTTGGGGGGGGGGAGAAATGAGGCGATCTAGGTGGGGGGGGTCTCCCTTCCTGGCTCAGCCCCCCCTGCAATGTGGGGCGCCCCCCCAGGTGCTGCCAGCGGAGGGGAGGGGTCTCCATGTCATCGCCCCCCCAAATAAGAACTCCCCCTCGCCCCCAAGGGGACGCCGCCAACCCCCCCCCCACAGCATATCATTGGGGGGGGGGAATGAGGCGATCTAGGTGGGGGTCTCCCTGCCTGGCTCAGCCCCCCCCTGCAATGTGGGGGTGCTGCCCCCTCCCCTCCGCTGGGGAGGGGTCTCCATGCCACCGGTCCCCCCCCAAATAAGAACTCCCCCTCGCCCCCCAAGGGGACGCCGCCAACTCCCCTCCCCCCCCCCCCGCCGGCTACCTGCGCTCCGCCGCTTCCTCCGCCGAGGGGGCCAAGCGCCGCCATCTTCCTCCTCCTCCTCCTCCGAGGGCGGGGCTGGGGGCGGGGCCAGGAGGGGGCGGGGCCAGAGGGAGAGGCCGGGCAGCGACACCTGCCGGCCAGGATGGGAAGCGGCGGCGACGCACATGCACGCTCTCCTCTCCCTGCTCACGGCAGGCTCACAGGCGCTCTTTGCACGTGCTCGGAGGCAAGGGATGGCATGCCCTCCAACGTTACTGACAAGGATACAGACAAGCTGGAACGTGTCCAGAGGAGGGCAACCAAAATGCTCCAAGGCCTGGAAACGATGCCTTATGAGGAACGGCTTAGGGAGCTGGGTATGTTTAGCCTGGAGAAGAGAAGGTTGATAGCCATGTTCAAATATATAAAAGGATGTCATATAGAGGAGGGAGAAAGGTTGTTTTCTGCTGCTCCAGAGAAGCGGACACGGAGCAATGGATTCAAACGACAAGAAAGAAGATTCCACCTCAACATTAGGAAGAACTTCCTGACAGTAAGAGCTGTTTGACAGTGGGATTTGCTGCCAAGGAGTGTGGTGGAGTCTCCTTCTTTGGAGGTCTTTAAGCAGAGGCTTGACAGCCACCTGTCAGGAATGCTTGGATGGTGTTTCCTGCTTGGCAGGGGGTTGGACTGGATGGCCCTTGGGGTCTCTTCCAACTCTAGGATTCTGTGATTCCATCCCCTCCAACCTTTCTCCCCTGAAAACAGGGACATCCTTCCATCCCCTCCATTTCTCCCGCGAAAACAGGGACGTCCTATTCCATCCCCTCCAACGTTTCTCTGATTAAAATAGTGACGTCCCAAGGAAAAGCAGCACATTCCGGGATCATAGCACAAACCAGGACAGCTTCTCTAAATCCGGGATTGGAAAATAGGGGGGGACACTCGGAGGGTCTGGGATAGCTCAGTGGGTAGAGCACGACACTCTCAATCTCAGGGTCATGGGTCATAGGCATGGTCAGGGGGGAGCAGCTGTCCCCCCTACTCAGTCAAAATCAATAGAAATCTGAGGTTCTGCCCCCCGCCAACAAATGCCTGCCCACCCAAAGAAATCCTGGCCGCGCCCATGTTGTAGGTTCGAGCCGCATGTTGGGCAAGAAGATTCCTGCCCTGCAGGGGGTTGGACTGGATGACCCTCGGGTCCCAAAACTAATATTCTGCAATTCTACTAGCAAGCTGTAAGGCAGCCTCTGCTAAGCAGCCCCCCCCCCCAATCAGCCCAGGTTGATGTAAAAATAAAGGATGCCCTTTCCCTGGACACATGAAGGCAGGAGTGGGATTCCCCCCCACCCCCCAAAAAAGAAACCTGGTTTCCTTGGGCCACATGGCAGGCGGGAGTCAGGTGGGGAGTGGGAGAGAGGAGGGGGCCGCTAGAGGGGAGACAGGAGGGAGAAGCTCCCTGCTTTGTGTTAGTGCTCCACCCCCCTCCCCAAATACACACCCTTTTCGACCAAGAAACCATAGGACATTTGGGCAGGATAACTTTACCTGTTTATTGAACTTTTCCAGAGCTAAGTTCACTGGTAAGGCCTCCCTTTCTCTCCCTAGCGCCAGCAATACGGCTTTTCCAGGAACGTTGGAACAGCGTAAAAATAAATGCAACCCTTCCCCCCCGCCCCAAATTTCCCAGTCCAGGTCTGAGAAGGAGATTCAGAGCTCCTCCTTCTGTGCCACAATCCTCGTCTCCGGGGTGGTTTTCCTCTTCTTCTTTTTCTCCTTCTTCTTCTTCTCCTTCTTCTTCTTTTTCTCCTTCTTTTTCTTTTCCTTCTTTTTGGCCTCCTCCTCAGCTTCCCTTCGCTCCCGCTGCTTCTCCTCCTCGATCTGCTGCTTATTCATTTTCTGCTCGGGGTCCTGAAAGGGGATTGCGGATAATAATAATAATTTATTATTCATACCCCGCCCATCTGGCTGGGCCTCCCCAGCCACTCTGGGCGGCTTCCAACAAAATATTAAAATACAACCCATCAAACGCTAAAAGCTTCCCTAAACAGGGCTGCCTTCAGATGTCTTCTAAAAGTCTGGTAGTTGTTGTTCTCTTTGACATATGAAGGGAGGGCGTTCCACAGGGCGGGTGCCACCACCGAGAAGGCCCTCTGCCTGGTTCCCTGTAACCTCACTTCTTGCAATGAGGGAACCGCCAGAAGGCCCTCAGAGCTGGACCTCAGTGTCCGGGCTGGATGATGGGGGTGGAGATGCTCCTTCAGGTATACAGGACCGAGGCCGTTTAGGGCTTTAAACTGGTCAGCACCAACACTTTGAATTGTGCTTGGAAACGTACTGGGAGCCAATGTAGATCTCTCAGGACCGGTGTTACGTGGTCCCGGCGGCCACTCCCAGTCCCCAGTCTAGCTGCCGCATTCTGGATTAATTGCAGTTTCCGGGTCACCTTCAAAGGTAGCCCCACATAGAGCGCATTGCAGTAGTCTAAGCGAGAGATAACCAGAGCATGCACCACTATGACCAGACAGTCTGCGGCCAGCGAGGGTCTCAGCCTGCGTACCAGATGGAGCTGGTAGACAGCTGCCCTGGATACAGAGTTAACCTGCGCCTCCATGGACAGCTGTGAGTCCAATATGACTCCCAGGCTGCGCACCTGGTCCTTCAGGGGCACAGTTACCCCATTGAGGACCAGGGAGTCCCCCACACCTGCCCGCCTCCTGTCCCCCCAAAACAGTACTCCTGTTAAAAACTCATTGAAGCATCCCACGGCTCTCTTTGACTAAAATCCCACCCGGGTATCCATACCTCATCCGAAGCACATGAATTAAGTAAATATATTTACAGTGGTATTGGTTTCACCGTTCACATATTGTAAACCTCCTACATTACCTGCTACTATAAATGATGCACATAAAGCGCATTCAGAGCACACTCCCCGGATCAAAACCCCGAGGGAGAATCCTCTCCGCTGTCTACCGGGCATCTGGGGCAACTGGCCGGCCCTAGCCCTCCAAACATGGCCCTCTATTGCTTCATTGAGCTGGAAAGAGCCTCATCTCATGAGGCAGAGAAGCCCCCAACCAGGGACTAGAGAGGCTGGGGGAAATGGCGGCCACCCCAGGGCCAGCGACCTCCATCTCAGATGCCCAGAGATAGATATAAATAAACCCAGGAGAGGAAATTGCCCCCTGGGCGCTGCTGGGGTGGGCAAGACCTCTCCTACCTTCGTTTCTCCCCAGGTCTCGTCCCCAAATTCTTCCGCGTATCCTTCGTCATCCGTGATCAAGAAGTTGTCGAAAATGGTTCCCGATCGCACCTGAAAGGGAGTGTCTCTTGTTAGACGCTGCCGCTGGCTCCTTTTCGTGGGCAGACGGGCGCACCTTGCTCCCAGCCAAAGGTTCCCACCTGTTTGGGACGCTCAGGCCCCGTTTCGAAAGGGGCTTGTCAACGGCCACCAGGGGGGGGAAACCACCACGTTCGATTATAAAATATATAAAAGGATGTCCTATAGAGGAGGGAGAAAGGTTGTTTTCTGCTGCTCCAGAGAAGCGGACACGGAGCAATGGATTCAAACGACAAGAAAGAAGATTCCACCTCAACATTAGGAAGAACTTCCTGACAGTAAGAGCTGTTGGACAGTGGGATTTGCTGCCAAGGAGTGTGGTGGAGTCTCCTTCCTTGGAGGTCTTTAAGCAGAGGCTTGACAGCCACCTGTCAGGAATGCTTGGATGGTGTTTCCTGCTTGGCAGGGGGTTGGACTGGATGGCCCTTGGGGTCTCTTCCAACTCTAGGATTCTAGGATTCTAATAATAATAATAATAATAATAATTCCTGCTTGGCAGGGGGTTGGACTGGATGGCCCTTGGGGTCTCTTCCAACTCTACGATTCTATGATTGTGGGGTTGGGGAATGGCGCGCCGTTTGCCCTGGTGGCCTGGCCTGCCCTCATCCTGGCTCTCCGGCCCCCTGCAGATGACCTCTGGGGCAAAGAAGGGAGAGGAGCTGAACAGGAGCTGGAGGCAAGTCCCACCCCCCCTCGCTGGCCTTTGCAGGGAACAGGGAACAGGAAAGCCCACTGACCTGCCACAGGTCCAGCCCGATGACACTGATGTTCTCGTAGATGGAAATGGTGGTGTCCGGCAGGTACTCCGGGTTAGCGATTTGCGGGTGAGGCCAGATGCCTTTGAACCTGGGGTTGGGGATCTTCCGGGGCTGCCATTCGCCCTGGAAGAAGCCACAGGATGTTAGAGAACCCCATCACTGAGGTCCAGCTGCGAGGGACTTCTGGCGGTTCCCTCCCTGGGAGAAGCGAGGTTACAGGGAACCAGGCACAGGGCCTTCTTGGTGGTGGCGCCCTCTCCCATCAGATGTCAAGGAAATAAACAGCTATCTGACTTTTAGAAGACATCTGAAGGCAGCCCTGTTTAGGGAACCTTTAAATGTATGAAGTTTTATTCTGTTTTTATGTATACTGGAAGCCGCCCAAAGTGGCTGATGGTATTGTTTAGGGGTTAGAGTGGCTTACTGGGAACTGAGAGACCCGGGTTCAAAACTCCCTTGGCCCTGAAGCTCACCGGCAGTGACTTTGGGCCAGTCACTGCCTCTCCGCCTGACCTAGTGAGGTTACAGGGAACCAGGGCCTTCTTGGTGGTGGCGCCGTCCCGTCAGATGTCAAGGAAATAAACAGCTAAATGACTTTTAGAAGACATATGAAGGCAGCCCTGTTTAGGGAAGTTTTTAATGTTGGGTGTTTTTAATATTCTGTTGGAAGCCACTCAAGAGTGGCTGGGGAAACCCAGCCAGATGGGCGGGGTATAAATGATAAATTTATTATCATTATTAACTATTATTATTATTATTACAGGGCCTCAGCGCTCGTGGCCCAAGCTAGCCATTTCTTCTCGCAATTTATTTCATTTATGAGGCGTCTCAAAGTGACTTGCAGTGCGGCGCTAAACAATCGCGATTTAGAAACGGAAGGCAGTTACGCAGAAAGCGAGTTTCAAAGCTAAACCGACAGTTGGACAAATCCAAGGGGACACCCAGCTTCATCTCCAAGGCGCACGCCCCCCCCTCCAGGTGACTGGAAAAGGAGCTGCCCTACCCGGTAAAGCGGATTCTTGAGCTGGGGGGGCTCCCAGGGGCCTTGTGCCGTGGCGTCCCACTCCTTGGGTTTCTCAGCGCTGTTGTCTACAATGTACTCGGGGACGTCCCAGTCCTTTTGCAGAGGGAGAAAGGGGGGGGGGAGAGAAAACAAGCAAATTTCACAAACACTGCCCAGGTCTCGGGGAAAGCCACAAGAGGTGCGGCTCAGCTGTTCATTAAGAAAATAAAAAATGAAAAAAATCCTTCCAGTAGCACCTTAGAGACCAACTAAGTTTGTTCTTGGTATGAGCTTTCGTGTGCATGCACACTTCTTGGTAATAATAATAATAATAATAATAATAATAATAATAATAATAATAATTTTATTATTTGTACCCCGCCCATCTGGCCGGGTCTCCCCAGCCACTCTGGGCGGCTGCCAGCAAATATTAAAATACATTAACATGTTACAGATTAAAAACATCCCTAAACAGGGCTGCCTTCAGGTATTTTCTGAATGTCAGATAGTTGTTGATCCCTTTGACCTCTGGTGGGAGGGCGTTCCACAGGGCGGGCGCCACTACTGAGAAGGCCCTCTGCCTGGTTCCCTGTAACCTCGCTTCTCACAGCGAGGGAACTGCCAGAAGGCCCTCGGCGCTGGACCTCAGTGTCCGGGCTGGACGATGGGGGTGGAGACGCTCCTTCAGGTATACAGGACCGAGGCTGTTTCTGAAGTATCTGAAGAAGTGTGCATGCACACGAAAGCTCATACCAAGAACAAACTTAATTGGTTTCTAAGGTGCTACTGGAAGGGATTTTTTCATTTTTCCTTCTGTTTTGACTATGACAGACCAACACGGCTACCTACCTGTAACTGTTCATTAAAGGTAAAGGGACCCCTGACCACTAGGTCCAGTCGTGTCCGACTCTGGGGTTGCGGCGCTCATCTCGCTTTATTGGCAGAGAGCCGGCGTACAGCTTCCAGGTCATGTGGCCAGCAGGACTAAGCCGCTTCTGGCTAACCAGAGCAGCGCACGGAAACGCCGTTTACCTTCCCGCCGGAGCGGGACCTATTTATCTACTTGCACTTCATGCTTTCGAACCGCTAGGTTGGCAGGAGCAGGGACCGAGCAACGGGAGCTCACCCCGTCGCGGGGATTCGAACCGCTGACCTTCTGATCAGCAAGCCCTAGGCTCTGGGGTTTAACCCACAGCACCACCTGGGTCCCACTAACTGTTCATTAAGGTCACTGAAATGCTAGCAGGTGACAAAGGGGAGGATCGAGAGGCCCCAGCTCCTCGTTTGCCCCCACCTTCAGCCCAAAGGGGCTGTAGAGGCTGTAGAGACGCACCTGTTCTGGCTGGGGGGGGGGTCGATGCCATGGCTCTCCGGGCTTTCAGCATCCGAGGCCTTATAGCCAGCTCTAGGGCATGGCTCCCCCACACCAGAAGCAAGGCGGTAATCATAATCACCTCCGGCTTGGCGTCTTCCGGGTCGTCGATTTCGGCAACGTCGTCCCAGTTCTCCGGCTTCCTCACGGTCGGGTCGTTGATCTTCCGCGGGGGCAGGAAATCCCAGTCGTCTTCCATTTCGCCGGACGCTACCTTCTTATTATCGATTTTCACTTCGTACGTGCGGTCGGGTCTTAGAACCAGCGTGTACAGGTGAGTGAACCCGTCCACCTAGACCCAAACGATAGGGGAAGAGAAACACGGTTTTCTATCACTGTTGGTGTCACTAAAATGCATTCCATTGCCCTTCTGCAGAGTGGCTGGGGAAGCCCAGACAGATGGGCGGGGTATACCGTATTTTTCACTCTATAAGGCGCACCTGACCATAGGACGCACCTAGTTTTTAGAGGGGAAAAGCCCCAATTTTTTGAGGATCAGCTCAAATTTCTGCAGCTTCTTTTGCAAAGGAGAAAAGCCCCATTTCTTTTAGGATCAGCTCAAAGTTTTTGAGCTTACTTTGCAAAGGGAAAAAACCCTGTTTTGTGGGGTTTAACTCACAGTTCTGCAGCTTCAGGAAAGGGAGCCATTTCTACAGTTTCCAGACAGATAATCTAATCAGCCAGTCCCATGTCGCTGGGGAAACAGCCTCCCTCTGCAAGGGGGCGGGGCTGGAATCTCTCTCCCTTATCTCTCTCCCCGATTGTTTGCTGAGCAGCTGCTCAGGGGGCTTCCTTTCAACACCCCCTTCTCTCTCTCTCTCTTTTTTAAAAAAAGCACGATCTGCTTTTGGCCCCTGGGCAGTTCAGCTCCAGGGACCACACATTTGCTCCATAAGACGCACAGACATTTCCCCTTACATTTTAGGGGGGGGGGGAGTATGTCTTGTGGAGCGAAAAATACAGTATATTCAAAACCTTGAGAGCCGCTTCACATTCTGTGATTTACTTTTTAGGAGGAAAAAAGTGTGTCTTATGGAGCGAAAAATACAGTAAATAATGAAATTATTACAGTGGTACCTTGGTTCCCAAACGCCTTGGTACTCAAACAACTTGGAACCCAGACACTGCAAACCTGGAAGTAAGTTTTCCCGTTTGCGAACATTTTTCGGGAGGCAAACGTGCTCCGTTTGGAGTGTTACGCTGAGGTCTGTCTCTTTTCGCTGTTTATTTTGCGTTTTTGTTTTCGAGGCTCTTGTGTGTGTGTGTGTGTGTGTGTGTGTGACTGTGTGGAGCCCCATTCAGCTCCTGACTGGTTGATCGTGTGACTGCAGTACATTGTACTCCCTTCAGATTTCAAAGAGAACAACTACCAGGCCTTTAGAAGACATCTGAAGGCAGCCCTGTTTAGGGAGGCTTTTAATGTTTAATAGATTGTTGTATTTTAATGTTCTGTTGGGAGCCTCCCAGAGTGGCTGGGGAAATCCGGCCAGATGGGCGGGGTATAAATAATAAATTATTATTATTATTATTGATTACTGCTTTCATCTTATGGATCAACGGTCTCGTTAGATAGTAAAATTCATGTTAAATGGCTGCTTCAGGAGTTGTTTTTAAAAGTCTGCAACGGGTTAATCCGTTTTGCATGACTTTCCGTGGTTTTGGAACCACTTTGGAATGCTTTGGTTTTGGAACGGAATTTCCGGAACGGATTAAGTTTGAGAAGAAGAAGAAGAGTTTGGATTTGATATCCGGCTTTCACACTACCCGAAGGAGTCTCCAAGCGGCTCACATTCTCCTTTCCCTTCCTCTGTGAGGGGAGTGGGGCTGAGAGACTTCAGAGAAGTGGGACTAGCCCAAGGTCACCCAGCAGCTGCATGTGGAGGAGGGGAGATGCGAACCCGGTTCACCAGATTACGAGTCCACCGCTCTTAACCGCTACACCACACTGGCTCTCGGGGAACCAAGTGGAACCAAGGTACCACTGTATTATTATTATTATTGTTATTATTATTATTATTATCCTATATAATAAACTTGCTGGGTCCCTGCGTCCGTTCTGTGTGTCACGGAAGTGCGCTACTGCGCATGTCCGGGACCCACACGGACGCAGGGATTGGAGCGGGCGGAGAGGGGGGGCGTGTCCGCGAGGCAGCGGCGGCGCACGCGCGTTCTCAGTTGCTCCAGCGCCGCTGCCTCGCACAGACGCAGAGGCAGAGCCCAATCCCCGCGGCTCGCTGCTGCTACCGCTGCCGCCGGGGAAAAAGAAGAAGGGGGAGGGAGCCCCTCTCCACCCCCCAGCGGCTGCTGTTCTGCCTCCTCCTGCCTCCTCCTCCTCTAGCGCCCGTTATGTAACGGGCTAACTTCAACTAGTTATTAATGAACTCTCTGGACCCAACAAGGGTCGTGTGTGTTCACATGTGTGGGTAAGACTTTCCGGGGTCCTGGTTAGTTCTGGAAGCTCAAAACTGGCCAGCAGAGCTGCAAACATATAATGAGAAGCTGCTCTCTTGCCTGCCACAGGAAAGGCTGTTCTTCAGGTAAAGGGCCGGGAGAAGTGAGGGGCAGTGGAAGGTATCTGCCACGATGCCACCTTCCTCTCAGGGCTCCCAAGCACCCTTCCAAGGACATGCCCCTGTTCTCCACAAGCCGCTCCCCAACTGACTGCCAAGGAGGATACTGTATTACAAAACGGAACTTAAAAACGCTTCCCGCACTTACTTTGCAGCGGATTTGCCTCTTAATGGGGTAGAGCTTGTTCTTGTGGTTTAAAATGACGTGGACCTTCTTTATGTCGGAACCACAGATGTCAGGCCCTGAAAAAGAAAAGAGTCGGGTTTTGCCTCTCAAGAGGCTTTCAGAAATTGGCTCCCCTCCCGAAACACATCTGATAAGATGCTGGATATTTTAAGGAACGGCTTCCTAGCCATTCCTAGCACCGACGCCAAAACACAGCAGGTTACAGGAGCTTTGCAGAAATTGGGAGAATGGGGGGATCCCTAATGAAATCACAGAATGTGAAGCGGCTCTCGAGGTTTTGAATATACTGTATTTTTCGCTCCATAAGACGCACTCCCCCCCCCCCCAAATGTAAGGGGAAATGTCTGTGCGTCTTACGGAGCGAATGTGTGGTCC
The DNA here is from genome assembly GCA_034642065.1 of Darevskia nairensis. Taxonomy (NCBI): domain Eukaryota; kingdom Metazoa; phylum Chordata; class Lepidosauria; order Squamata; family Lacertidae; genus Darevskia; species Darevskia nairensis. The sequence continues at coordinate 24,100 of JAWWNI010001604.1, read as the reverse complement.
CTGGAGCTGAACTGCCCAGGGGCAAAAGCAGATCGTGCTTTTTAAAAAAGAGAGAAGGGGGTGTTGAAAGGAAGCCCCCTGAGCAGCTGCTCAGCAAACGATCGGGGAGAGAGATAAGGGAGAGAGATTCCAGCCCCGCCCCCTTGCAGAGGGAGGCTGTTTCCCCAGCGACATGGGACTGGCTGATTAGATTATCTGTCTGGAAACTGTAGAAATGGCTTCCTGAAGCTGCAGAACTGTGAGTTAAACCCCATAAAACAGGGTTTTTTCCCTTTGCAAAGTAAGTGCAACAACTTTGAGCTGATCCTCAAAAAATGGGGCTTTTCTCCTTTGCAAAAGAAGCTGCAGAAATTTGAGCTGATCCTTAAAAAAATGGGGCTTTTCTCCTTTGCAAAAGAAGCTGCAGAAATTTGAGCTGATCCACAAAAAATGGGGCTTTTCTCCTCTGCAAAAGAAGCTGCAGAAATTTGAGCTGATCCTTAAAAAAATGGGGCTTTTCTCCTTTGCAAAAGAAGCTACAGAAATTTGAGCTGATCCTCAAAAAATTGGGGCTTTCCCCCTCTAAAAACTAGATGCGTCCTATGGTCAGGTGCGCCTTATAGAGTGAAAAATACGGTATGTTTTGGGGACACCCAATGCAGAAATTCGGGACAGACTTGAGATCAAATGGATACCCGGTGCCATTTTTATCCGGCTTGTTTTTTTTAAAACACCCCAGCCATCTCACCGAACATGACGTAATACAGGGATTCTCCGCTCATGTTCTTCTGGTCCAGGTCGGAGGGGAAGATTTTCACATATCCGCCACCGCAGTCGATCTTCTGCTCGTGCTTGACTGTGTACTGAATGACCAAAGGCTTTCCTCTGTTGCTGAAGGGCTTAAACCGGGACGAAATGGCATAAAACCTGACGTTTTCCGTCGTCTGCAGGCCTGCAACAGCACAAGGCAACGTCTCAGACCCACAGGCGATAAATGTGAAGCCTTACCAGTACAGTCAAGCCCTGGTTTTCCAACGTCTCAGCTGCCGAACGTTTCGGAAGCCGAACGCCAGAAACCCGGAAGTAAATGCTTCAGTTTTCGAACGCATCTTGGAAGTCGAACAGATTTCGAAGGCGTGTTTTTCATCCCCTCCCCACTCATTGGTTTTGCAGTCAGCCCTTTGATCCTCAGTTTTCGAACGTTTCAGAAGTCGAACGGACTTCCAGAACGGATTACGTTCGAAAGCCGAGATTCCACCGTACTTCATTCCCTCTTCCCAATACAGCACAGCTCTGATTTTGTGGGGACTATCGTGAAAACGGAGAGCACAACGCTCATCGTCAGTTATCTATGATTTGAAGCCGCGTTTTTGAAACAAAATTCGTGCGTGTTCAGTTTTGTCTGGCTGGGAAGGAGAAGTGTGTCAGAGTATGTCAGGCATAGGCAAACTTGGCCCTCCAGATGTTTTGGGACTACAACTCCCATCATCCCTGACCACTGGTCCTGTTAGCTAGGGATCATGGGAGTTGTAGTCCCAAAACATCTGGAGGGCCAAGTTTGCCTATGCCTGGCGTATGTAGAAACCTACCGTATTTTCCGGCATATAAGACGACTGGGCGTATAAGACGACCCCCAACTTTCCCAGTTAAAATATAGAGTTTGGGATATACTCGCCGTATAAGAAATACAACCCGGCGTATAAGACGACCCCCGACTTTTGAGAAGATTTTCCTGGGTTAAAAAGTAGTCTTATACGCAGGAAAATACTGTACTTAAAAAAACAATAAAACTAACAGTAACTGCCCCACCCCAGGTTTGCCTCTGGTCCAACCCCACACGGGAATGTGGCCCCTGGAAAATGGCCTAGGCCCTCGGCGTTAAAAAGCTTAACAGCAGGGCTAGTCAAAGCCGATGTGGTGTTGCTAATGTGTCACTGGCGGACGTTCCCAAACCTTTGTCCGTTTCGCGGTCTCCGTAAAAGGTCCCAGCCGTCAGCCGGAACTTCCCGTAGTTGGATTTGTGCTGAGAGAGAACCCACCTCTCTTTCCATTTTGCTGTTGACAGAGAGGGGGGACACTTGTCACGACAGGTGGAAACACAAGCAAAGTCTTAAAACCCTTGGGAGAACGCAACCCCCACCCCGAAAGGCGAATTGTTCAGCAACACACTGAGGAACGGCTTAGGGAGCTGGGTATGTTTAGCCTGGAGAAGAGAAGGTTAAGGGGTGATAGGATAGCCATGTTCAAATATATCAAAGGATGTCATATAGAGGAGGGAGAAAGGTTGTTTTCTGCTGCTCCAGAGAAGCGGACACGGAGCAACGGATTCAAGCTACAAGAAAGAAGATTCCACCTAAACATTAGGAAGAACTTCCTGACAGTAAGAGCTGTTGGACAGTGGGATTTGCTGCCAAGGAGTGTGGTGGAGTCTCCTTCCTTGGAGGTCTTTAAGCAGAGGCTTGACAGCCACCTGTCAGGAATGCTTGGATGGTGTTTCCTGCTTGGCAGGGGGTTGGACTGGATGGCCCTTGGGGTCTCTTCCAACTCGATGATTCTGTGATTCTAATAATAATAATATTAATAATTCCTGCTTGGCAGGGGGTTGGACTGGGTGGCCCTTGGGGTCTCTTCCAACTCTAGGATTCTAGGATTCTATGAACACACGTCAGGAAGCTGGCAAGCTAAACACACCCGGGTGCTCCTGTAATAATAATAATAATAATAATAATAATAATAATAATAATAATTTTTTTATTTGTACCCTGCCCATCTAGCCGGGTCTCCCCAGCCACTCTGGGCGGCCCCCAACAGACATTAAAATACATTAAAATATCACAAGTTAAAAACTTCCCTAAATAGGGATGCCTTGAGGTGTTTTCTGAATGTCAGATAGTTGTTTATCTTTTTGACCTCTGCTGGGAGGGCGTTCCACAGGGCGGGCGCCACCACCGAGAAGGCCCTCTGCCTGGTTCCCTGTAGCTTTGCTTCTCAGTGAGGGAACCATCAGAAGGCCCTCGGCGCTGGATCTCAGTGTCCGGGCTGAACAGTAATGCCCTCGAACGAATGGTGTACCTGTGCGTATTTGTGTATCGATCGCACAACACACTGGTGTTATTATTAATAACAATATTATGCTGGGAGCCGCCCAGAGTGGCTAGGGAAACCCAGCCAGATGGGCGGGGTATAAGTAATAAATAATAATAATAATAATTAAGAGGGTTGAAGTTACGGGGAAACTTTCTGGTTGTCGGACCCGCCCTGTCAGATGTCAAAGAGACCAACAGCAATGTGATTTTAAAAGACATCTGAAGGCAGCCCTGTTCAGGGAAATTTTTCAAGTGATGTCGTATTGCGTTTTTACTATTTATTGGAGAGCTGAATCCATCGCAAAACGATGCACGCCTAAAAAGTGTGGCCAGCATGAAAAGTTTGGGAAGCTCTGGGTTTCAACGAGGACCTGGGGAAGCTGGGCTCAAATCCCCAGTCGGCTATGGAGCTTACTGGGCGACGTTCGGAGCCAGTCCCAGACTCTCAGCCTACCTCGAAGGGGTGTTGTGAGGATAAAATGGGGGAATGCAAGAAGAAACAGCCTCCCTTGATGAGGAAAGGAGTGGGATATAAAGGTGACAAGTTAATTAAATAAATGGTGTGGCTGGGGGGACCTGGCCAGATGGGCGGGGTACAAATAATAAATTATTATTATTATTATTATTGTTTTCTAATTTTGGTAGATTTTAAAGAAACTCACAAGTTTTATTGCCCTCCCCATCTTTTCTACTCCCCAAATGGGTTATTTTAAGGCCCCTTTCAATTTTGTGCAGCGCCTTGCGCTTTCGGAAGCTCTTTCCACAAGTAATAACGCTTCTTGGTAGCTCAGCCGGTGGAGGATGGGACTCTCAATCTCAGGGTTGCGGGTTCGAGTCCCACGTTGGGCAAAAGGATTCCTGCATTGCGGGGGGGGGGTTGGAGTAGACGACCCTAAGGGGTCCATGGGGAAAAGGCGGGGAAGAGGCTGGACTCGCGAGTGCACGTGTGAACGGGCCCCCAGATGCGTGTCGAGGGGGAGAGCACCGCCCTCGCCGCTCCAGGCTTCTTCCTCCCTCCTCCATCCAAGCAGAGCCTGGGGAAAAGGCCGGAAGGGGCTGAACTCGCGAGTGCACGTGTGAATGAGCCCCAGACGCGTGTCAAGCGGGGAGGCCCCGCCCCTGCCGCCTCCACCTCCGTCCAGGAACTGCTCCCGGAAGTAGACGGTGCCTCGGGCGGGCAGGGCCAGAGCCACGGCCAGGGCAGCCAGCAGCAGCCGGTAGAAGCAGCCCATCGCGAGGCGGAGGCGCAACGGCCACTGAGGGGAGTCGCTGCGGTCGCCGACAGCCGGCCAGCCGACGGACGCTCCCTATTGGCTGCCTGTTTTCCCGCCACGCGCCCCATTGGTCAGCGTCCCACTCCCGCCACGCTCCGATTGGTGCTTTCCCTCTCCCCGTTCGCGCCTCGCCGCCGCCCTCGAGCTCGCCGATTGGCTGCCGCGTCTCGCCAATGAGAGAGAGAAAGAGAGAGAGAGAGAGAGAGAGAGAGAGAGACTCCGAGCGGCGACTCCGGACCAATCCGAGTGGAGGATATTGTCATGTCGGGGAGGTTGCTAGGCGACGGGCTGCGGGCGACGGGGAAAGGGTCTTTCGGCGGCGGCCATGGCGATGGGAAGAGCGGAGGGCAGGAGCGCGGCGCTGGCCCGGGCTCAGGCCCAGCTGACGGGGAGGCGCGTCACTGGGAGGGTAAAAGGGGGAGAAAGGGTTTGTTTTTGTTTTTTTAATGAAGATGCCGGCGCGGTGACGTCACACGGCGCTGCTGCTGCGACGTCAAAGGGGCCGGCTGCGTGACGTCACGCGCGTCATCCCAAGGGGTTTCCGGGGGTGGAGGGTGTCCCTGAGCATCGCTACTCTGCGCCCCGCACGGAGAGCAGCACTAATAATAATAATAATAATAATTATATACTGTATATGTATAATAATATATATGTATAATAATATATAACAATATATAATAATCATATATAATAATAATAATAATCATATATAATAATAGCAACAGTAATAATACATAATATACAGCAACTATTATTATTTGTAGCCCGCCCATGTGACTGGGTTCCCCTAGCCACTCTGGGCGGCTTCCAACATATATAAAAACACAATCAAACATTTTAAATCATAAAAACTTTGTTTTTGCAAATGCTGCTTTTAGGGACCTGCAGGAGACTGTCCTCTCCCTAGGAGCCTGGAGGAGATGGGCTGCCATGCTTGGTGCTGCCTTGGCTTTGAAAGCGCGGCTGTAGTTAAAGCACGGAATTGCACATGCAATTGTTCCAAAAACTATATGCACAATTCTTTTGCGCATATTTCTTATTGCAAGTCGCTTCCGGAAGCCTCAGAGAAAGGAATTGATTCCCCCCCCCCAAAAAAATCTGGTGTTGAAGCGACTTCAAAGCAATCCATTCCAATCTCTGGAATTTGTAACACATGTACACATACATGAATTTGTAAATCTGTCTGTGCTTGGCTACCTAGAGCTTAAATACATGACGTTTCATTTAAGCACATGCATTTACAGAGGATCCCTAACTTGGCACAGAGAGAGAGAGAGAGAGAGAGACCTGAAATATAGGACAGTCTTGTATTATACAGGACAGGTGGCAACCCTACCCAGGTGAACCCTGTTACTCACTTTATATTTATTGCATTTATAACCCAGCCTAAAGAGGAAAAAAGAGCTTGATTAGGCTGAGAGCCGCTTTTCTGGCCCCAAAGGTCGCCCAGTGAGCATCATGGCCAAGTGGGAATTTGAAACCCTGTTCTCCCAGGGCCTAGTATGACACTATAATAATAATAATAATAATAATAATAATAATAATAATAATAATAAATATATTATTTATACCCCACCCATCTGGCTGGGTTTCCCCAGCCACTCTGGGCGGCTTTCAACAGAACATTAAAATACAAGAATCTATTAAACATTAAAAGCCTCCCTAAACAGGGCTAACCACTAGGCGACTCTGGCTCTCCTGTCATCCCCCCACCCGTCTTCCTAATATGACACCTCTTAACCCTCTGTCCTTCTCCCTGCAGGAGGAGCTGGACTGGGCTCCCAGGAACAGGTTGGCAGCCTTGGAGCCCAGCAGAAGCCCTGGCCTGTCTGCCGTCTACATGGCCAGTGACCTGAGCGACCTCTCTGACCTAGGTTGGAGGGAGCTGGAGGGGGCAAGCTTGGCAGAGACCCCAACACCGCCGCAGACTGGACCCCGCCGCCGGTTTGTCAAGCAGAAACCCCAGGATGTGGCCCCAGACACCCAGCAGGCCAGGCCCAGTCCTGCCACAAGGGCGGGGCTTGCCGCTGCCTCCAGAGGGGAGAGTTCAAGCGCCGTCCTTAGGAAGCTGGCGCAGATCGAGAGCAAGATCCGCAGCCGGAAGGCCGGGCAGGACGTCGGCCGGGCGTCCACGACGGACGAGGAGATTTCCCTGAGCGACTTCAGCCGCAGCGCCGAGTGGAGGCCGGGAGGACGAGGGAGCCTGGGAATAGCCAAGGGGCTGAAGGAGACCGCGGCCCCCATCCGAGGCAGCAGTGAGGGGGGCACAGAGAGAGGCAGGCAGGCCCCTCCCAGGGAATCGGGGGAGCAGGAGGACCTGCTGGGCAGGAAGGTAATTTGGGGGAAAGCGTGGACTTCACAGCGCTGCTGGGGGAAATAAGACTCAATATTTCTTGTACAAGTACAATGAAATTGGATATATACAAAGAACATTCATTTTTCATTTAAACAATTGTTTCCCCAACCAAAAATGTACTCAACACGAGTAACAGCAGTAAAAGCCATACAAAATGCTTAAAAAATAAGGGAGAGCACTGAGCAGCCGCTGCGTCTATGCGCGCCGCCATCTTAGAACTGTTATAAAAAAACAACAGCAATTTAAACCAAAAACAAAACAAGGTCCTGTTTTACTGGCAATGGCAGTCTGGGTTTTATTGGCCGTCCAGACTGAGGCCACAGTGTGTTGGGCTTTGAACCCCAACATTTCCCCAACAGCGCTTCTGTCTGGAAAAGCGTTTGTGTAAAAGGCAGGGTGGGGGGCGCGCAGCAACTTGCCGCTTGGCCCTCTGCTCTGGCCCCTCAGCTGTCGGCGTCTCCAGATCCCAACTCAGATGCCTTATGTGGAACGGCTTAGGGAGCTGGGTATGTTTAGCCTGGAGAAGAGAAGGTTCAGGGGTGATAGGATAGCCATGTTCAAATATATAAAAGGATGTCATATAGAGGAGGGAGAAAGGTTGTTTTCTGCTGCTCCAGAGAAGCGGACACGGAGCAATGGATTCAAACGACAAGAAAGAAGATTCCACCTCAACATTAGGAAGAACTTCCTGACAGTAAGAGCTGTTGGACAGTGGGATTTGCTGCCAAGGAGTGTGGTGGAGTCTCCTTCTTTGGAGGTCTTTAAGCAGAGGCTTGACAGCCACCTGTCAGGAATGCTTGGATGGTGTTTCCTGCTTGGCAGGCGGTTGGACTGGATGGCCCTTGGGGTCTCTTCCAACTCTAGGATTCTAGGATTCTATGAAGCCTGCCTGAAGAGCAGATCCTGCTCCTGCTCAGATTGGGGCTGACGGCAAGACGACCAGAGGCCAACTTGGCCTCTGCAAAGGGCAGCATCTGTGGCAGGTTCCATTCAGGAGGTGGCGGCGATAGTGATTGTTTGGGGATGCTCAGAGCCGCAGTGACCTGACCCTTTCCCTCCCCCATGCTCTCTTCAGAAATGGATCCGGTCCCTGCCAACCCCGCCTTCTTCCCACCCGAGGTCTCCTTTCCTGAAGAGGCCCACGCCCAGGAGCCCTTCCTCACCAGGCAAGCAGCCCCCGGCACGGCTGAGCAGGGGAGCGTTTCGTCCCTCGACCCCGGCAGGCTCCTCTTCCCCCGACGCGAGCCCCGTGCCCCCCAGGGAGGCGTCTCTCTCCGAGCGAAGCGTGGTGCGGTCCCTCGACGAGCTCTTCTTCGCGGCGGAGGGCGGGCCCAGCGACGACGACGACTCCAGCAGTGGTGAGTCCCCATGCAGGGGCCTGTGCGAGAGATGCGCCAGCAGAGGAATGCGTGTCTCTGGCAGAGGGAGGTCCAAATTGAAAGGGAGCAGGAAGCAAGTGGAGGGGCAGAATCCGCTCAAGGGGGGCTGGTCGAGGGTGAGGATGGGGTGACCCTGGTCCTTGACCTGCCCTGGGCATTCCTTGGCCGGCAAATGAACCTTCAGCTGGGCTGGGGAGGCTGCTGAGGTGAGAAGAGGTCATACACTTCCTGTGGGGATTGCAGGAAAAAACGGGAGCAGCCCTTGGGAGGTGGAGAGAGACTCTCTCGAAGATTTCAGGATGCCCTGCTGCTGAATGTGCATTGTTGAACACTATAAATCTACTTTATTAATAATTAGTGGGTCCCCATTAAGCCACATACCCCGGAGTGCTTTCCCAAAATACATTCCCTTTGAAGTCTGACTGTGGTAGAAACAACCCATTTTCATTCAATATATTGGTACTTTTCTTTCGTCTCGTTCCTTGCTGCAGATTTCAGAGTGAACGTGTTGAGCCTGGACGACTTGGCCCCCGCTGCAGCCGGCCAGAGCGAATTCCCAGGAGAGGTAAGGATCCGTTGAGGGAAGTTTTCAATGTCTGGTGTTTTTTAATTCCGTTGGGAGCCTCCCAGCGTGGCTGGGGAGGCCCGGCCGGATGGGCGGAGTATAAGTAATACATTAATATTGTTATTATTTCGCCCCGTCCTCAGCAGGAGCCAAACATTCGCCACGTCTGTTCCTTTCTGGTGGCGTGAGCATTGCGAGGAAACCACAGCCAAGAGTCTTAATAACTATTATTATTATTATTATTATTATTATTATTATTATTATTGCCAGGGTTTTCCTCTGCCAGCTTCTGGCCAAAAGAGGTCCACCATGAGGGGGCTCAAAAACAACAACATCCAAATTACAAAAGAAAAAAAATGCAACTTAGGAAAATGTAAAGGCGACATAACCTTTCAGAAAAGACTCAAAGAGCCAAATGTGCCCATTTTCGTCCTATGCAAAGGCAAAGGGAGGGCCACCTCAGTGTGGTGCAGTGGTTAAGAGCAGTGGACTCATAATCTGGTGAACCGGGTTTGCGTCTCCGCTCCTCCACATGCATCTGCTGGGTGACCTTGGGCTAGTCCCACTTCTCTGAAGTCTCTCAGCCCCACTCACCTCACAGAGGGTTTGTTGTGGGGCAGGAAGGGAAAGGAGAATGTTAGCCGCTTGGAGACTCCTTCGGGGAGTGATAAAGCGGGATATCATATCCAAACAACAACAACTCCTCTTCTTCTTCTTCTTCTTCTTCTTCTTCTTCTTCTTCTTCTCTAAACATACCCAGCTCCTTCAACCGTTCCTCATCAGGCTTGGTTTCCGGACCCCTGATCTCTTGTATCATGGCCAGTGTGGTGTAGTGGTTAAGAGCAGTAGACTGCTAATCTGGGGAACCGGGTTCGCGTCTCCGCTCCTCCACATGCAGCTGCTGGGTGACCTTGGGCTAGTCCCACTTCTCTGAAGTCTCTCAGCCCCACTCACCTCACAGAGGGTTTGTTGTGGGGCAGGAAGGGAAAGGAGAATGTGAGCCGCTTGGAGACTCCTTCGGAGAGTGATAAAGCCAGATATCAAATCCAAACTCTTCTTCCTTCTCACCCACCCCCACCCCCATATACTTGCTGAGGGAGCAGAAGTGAGCCCTGACGGAACTGAGCTCCTCTTCCTTTTCAGGGGGCCAGGCCAGTGTGGGGCAGGCAGGGAGAAAGTCTTGCTGGCCCCCCAATACTCATTTGTTGCAGCTGCAAGAGACTAGCTTGGAGATGGGTGTGGAGCAGCCTGACTGGGGGTGAAGGGCGGGTTGCGATTCGAGTTTCTAGCATGGAGTTGGCCATTCCAAGGTTGGCGGTGGGAGGGGGGGCTGTGCTTCAGAGAGCCTCGCTGCCTCTGCGTCTCATTATACTCACAGAAAGACGTCCTTTCTAGGCACCTGCGATGCCTACGGAGTCAAAAGAGGAGCTGGGAGCCTCCCCCTTTGCTGCCGCCGACCAAAGCCCCTTCAAAGCCCAGAGCCCCCCCAGGAGAGAAGGTGCTTCCCTGGAGGAGGAGGAGACTGAGGAGGATGATCCAGGAGACACAGAGATTTCCGAGCGGCTCAACAGCACTTCGGCTGGGAGCTCCCATCCCGAGGAGGAGGAGGGAGAGAGTCCCACCAGTGCAGAGTATTCGGAGGACTTTGAGTCCTCGGCAGCATCCGGGGAGCGACCCCCCTCCAGGGACCCCTCGGGTGCCGGGGCGCCTTCAGAGCACCCTGCCTCATCCTCCCTCACCTGCCCACGGGGCGCCAGGAGCACCCGCCTGCCAGCGAGGGTCTTCGTGAAGGACGCAGCCATACAGACAGGCCGCTCCTCTCTGGCCTATTGCTGGCTGCAAGGTAAGCCACTCCCGGCTGAGGCCTGGCGAGGTCTGTGCCAAGCTCCGGCGTCCTTCTAAGGCCTGGCCCAGGTGCCCTCGGCCTGCCCGCCGGTCTCCCAAGAGCGTCTCCTCCTTCCCCTCCTCCAGGCGACGCCCCTGCAGCTCTCGGCCCAACGACGGGAGCAGGATGCCCTCTGGAGATCCCGCCCATCGCCAGCCACGTCGTGAGCTTGGAGACGCTGGAAGGTACGCTCTCCTCCCGCTATCCGTGGACCAGGCGCCCGCTTGGCACGGGCCGGCTCACCCTAGCCTTGGCCCGTCATTCAGCTGCGTGGCATGCAGAAGGGCGGGCTCCGAAACCCCTGCGCTGCCGCTGTCCCTCTCTAGAGAAAGAACTGGGGGCAGGGTGGATAAAAATCAATGATTTTTTATTTATTTATTTTTATTTAAATCGGATTTTTTTTATTTAAATTGGATTTTTAAAATAAAATGCTTTTGGAGGAAAAATCTTTCTAAATATAGTCTTCTATTTAAGTTACATTGTAGTCCAAAGGCTATTCATCAGGAAATAAGGATTTGTTTTCAGTTTATCAAGTGTGCTAAAACTCAGTCTAAGTTTTTTTTTAATGTTTAACCACCTCAGTTAACAAACATGGATACATATGCTATCATGTTCTTGTTTTAGTTAAATAAATTGTTTAAATGTTTATAAAGGAAATGATTATTTTTCTCCTTCCAATAAAGTACAGCAGAAAAGTTGTCCAAATATAAACAGTTAACTTATTAAACCTCACCACAATTTCATAATTATCTGTCTATGTATTTATGGCAGTATAACCAAATCAGTAATTTTTGATATAACTGTAAAAACCACTCTGAAAATTTATTATTCCAAAAAGGAAACCTTCATATGGTTGTAAATATTAAGATTATACCAGCAAGAATGAGTCTTTCTGTAAAAAAAAATATTTAAATCAAGCCTTACTGACTAGTGATTTAAATCAATTTGATTTAAATCAAATCCACCCTGACTGGGGGTCCAGAAGAGAGGTCCCTTCCCTATGGGGCCCGAGCAAAGGCTGCCCTAGAGCAGAGTCCGGAGCCAGGGAAGCCCTTGCCCTGGCAGGCCTCTTTTCCTCCCCCCCCCGCACCCACCCCCATCCATTTTCTTGCCCGCAGCGCTGACCACCTACAGCCCGGCCGTCTTCGCCCTGAACGAGCTGCTGAAGCAGAACGTGCTGCTGGTCCGGCAGTTTGCAGACACCAGCCGCCGGCTCCACGCCTCCTGGGTGGCGTCCCTGGAGGAAGAAGGGGGCTTCCACTACCACACCCTGGAAGAAGCCAAGGAGGTAACGCTCGCTCGTAGGGCCTCCTCCTGCCTGGCACCCGGGAGCGGGTTGGGAGCGCAGTGGCCGGGCTGGCTGGGGGAGTGTGGGAGATGCAGTCCAAAAAACCCGCCGGGTGGGAAGGCAGAAGTTGGGTTTCATTCCCAACTATGAAAACACCTGAAGGCAGCCCTCTTTAGGGAAGCTTTTAATCTGTGATATGTTGATGTATTTTAATGTTTACTGGAAGCCGCCCAGAGTGTCTGGGGAGACCCAGCCAGATGGGCGGGGTACAAATAAAAAAAATAGTATTATTATTATTATTATTATTATTATTATTATTATTATTATTCCCCTCGCAAAACTGCCCCTTTTCAGGGGGAAAAGGCAGCATATAAAGAAATATAAAAAACGGCCTCGGTCCTGTATACCTGAAGGAGCGTCTCCATCCCCACCGTTCAGCCCGGACACTGAGATCCAGCGCCGAGGGCCTTCTGGCGGTTCCCTCATTGCGAGAAGTGAGGTTACAGGGAACCAGGCAGAGGGCCTTCTCGGTGGTGGCGCCCTCCCTGTGGAACGCCCTTCCAGCAGATGTCAAGGAAATAAGCAGCTATCCTATTTTTAAAAGACATCTGAAGGCAGCCCTGTTTAGGGAAGTTTTTAATATTTAATGCTGTATTGTTTTAACATTTGACTGGAAACCGCCCAGAGTGGCTGAGGAAACTCTGCCAGATGGGCGGGGTAAAAATAATAAATTATTATTATTATTATTATTATTATACAATAATGCAGAAAGCAACTTTGGGATGAATGGTGGCTCCTAATACGGAGCACCATCCTTGCAATTTCCAGCAAGTCTCATTGTCCTGAGTACAGTGGATGCTCAGGTTGCGGACGTGATCCGCACAGGAGGCACATTCGCAACCCGCAGTGCCACGTCTGCGCACGTGCAGATCGCAATTCGGTGCACGTGCAAAGCACGATTTAGCGCTCCTGTGCATGCGCTGAAACCCGGAAGTAACCCGTTCCAGTACTTCCGGGTTTGGCGCGGTGCGCAACCTGAAATCGCACAACCTGAAGCGGCCGTAACCCGAGGTATGACTGTATGAGTTATCTATCTCCCGCTTGGACTACTGCAATGCGATCTACGTGGGGCTACCTTTGAAGGTGACCCGGAAACTGGAATTAATCCAGAATGCGGCAGCTAGACTGGTGACTGGGAGTGGCCGCCGGGACCACATAACACTGGTCCTGAAGACCTACATTGGCTCCCAGTACGTTTCCGAGCACAATTCAAAGTGTTGGTGCTGACCTTGAAAGCCCTAAACGGCCTCGGTCCTGTATACCTGAAGGAGTGTCTCCACCCCCACCGTTCAGCCCGGACACTGAGGTCCAGCGCCGAGGGCCTTCTGGCGGTTCCCTTACTGCGAGAAGCAAAGCTACAGGGAACCAGGCAGAGGGCCTTCTCGGTAGTGGCGCCCGCCCTGTGGAACACCCTCCCATCCCATGTCAAAGAGATAAATAACTACCTGACATTTAGAAAACACCTGAAGGCAGCCCTGTTTAGGGAAGTTTTTAATGTGTGATATTTTAATGTATTTTAATGTTCTGTTGGGAGCCGCCGAGAGTGGCTGGGGGGACCCGGCCAGATGGGCGGGGTACAAATAATAAATTATTATTATGAGTGTCTGTGTGTCTCCTCGCAGCAGCATCCCTGTGGGTCTCAACCTGCTTTGTCCCTCTGCAGTACATCGAGCGCCACAAGCCCCCGCCTCTGACGGTGGAGCAAGCGTTGCGAGAACTGGAGCGCCGAGGGCAAGCCGCCTTTTGAAAAGCGCACGGGGGGAGAGGAGCGGCGGAGCTGGCCCTCCGGAACGAGAAAGAAACCGCTCGGGTCTCGACAACCGGCCAGCGCTTTTACCGGAATGAAGAGCTGGGGCTCTTCTGGAACAAAGAAGACAGAGGTCCTACAAATCATGGCAGAGGCCATTGCCCCACCGACTCTTGCCCAGCCCTCCAGGACCATACAGCATCAACCAGAGCATTTTAACAGAAACCTCAGCGGAGATCAAACTGGGGAGGGAGACAAGAGCGTTTTGAGCGTGCAAACTCCAGTTGTGCCTGGGATGAAAACACTTGTACATGGATGAATGTGGAGACGGGCCTCCCCACCCAAATAAATCTAATAAACGGTATCGAGGGAGGGGAAAAAAACTTGTTTATTGGAAGGCAAGAGTAAGAACGAGGCGGGTCGCTGACTCGGAGCAACCTGAGAAGTCTCACAGCTACGGAAGCCGATCTTCAACGGTTGCTACATCACCATGTTGGGGGCGGGCGGTGGCGAAAGGGGTCTACTGTACACAGGGAGGGCGGAAAGTCTCCCCTCGGGGCGCTGGTGGTCTCCGGACACCCCCCCTCTTGGGGCATTTGGGCAGGAAAGGAGGGCGGCTTCTGGGAACGATTCGTGTTTTGAAACAGGCAGGTTGGGCAAGGGGGTACAAGGGGGGGGGACGACACTACGGAAGTGTCAGCCTACCCGGCTCCTTTTGAGTCTTGCCCGAAAGGTATGTACAAAAATAGAAAAGGCCCAAATAATTTCCGCCTGGAAAGAGGTTAGCCCTCTGCATCCCAACGGGCAGAAGGGGGGGGGGTTGTATGGGGCAGGGGGGGTGGCGGTCAAGAGGTACAGTAGAGAGCCTCAATTCGCGTGGCCAGGCCAGGGCTCGGATGCTGATGGACGACCGGCTGGGCTCCCTGGGCTCTGAGCGGCGTTAAGCTTTGGGAGGGAAAAGAAGGGTCAGGCGGGATGTGGGGGGCAGCAGACGCCCACGGGTCCTGGGCTAGCCCACTTAATGAAATGACGGGGGAAGCAGGCCCTTCCTGCAGCCTGCGGGGAGGCAGGGAGCCTTAGGTACCCACTGGGCAGGGCTGTGCCCACCTGGATGGGAGAGGTCGCCCCAGTTCCTGCCCTGGCCACCTCAAGAGACCCCCCTTTCGCTGCTCCCAGTGCCAAAGGGTTTGGCGGCTCCCCACACGTTTGCCCCGCGGCTCTTGGAAGTCCTTCTGCCTTAGCGCCTCGGGGAGACGGGCAGAGCCAGCATCTCGCCGTCCTCGCCAGGCGGCCGTTTGCCAAGGGTGCAGTAACACCGTCATACAGATTGAAAGTGGACTGGAAATGGAACGAGGGGCTCTCTCCTCCCCCCAGCCAGGCGGCAGACCCACTTACTTTCGTCCCTGGCCTTCATGCGGGCGATGAAAGAGTAGCTCTTGTTCCTCCGGTAATTCTCGTAGGGGTCATCCAGGGCCACCCCCACGCCCTTGTACTGGTCCCACTTGTCTCGGATGTCGCCGCCTTTAATGGGGTCCTGGATCCCCTGCTCCTTGGCCCCCAGCCCCCCGGAGCCGCTCCAGCCTAGGGAAAGGGGGAAAGCAGGCGGTTGGCAGGAGTGAGGGAGGGAGCTGGCATCAGAGCGCCCGTCTCCGGAAACCTCTGGCCCAACGGCGGAGGAGCCCAGCTGCAGAATCGGACCCAAAGGGGGCCCGCGCAGCCCGGCATCCTAGCCCGGCGGGGGCCAACCAGATGCCCCCAAACCTGAGAGCTGGACACAGGTGCCCCAGCTGCGGCTGGTGGGTTGCAGTGCTCTGCCCAGCCCTCAAACGCTCTACGTTTGGCAGGTAAGGTAAAGGTAAAGGGACCCCTGACCATTAGGTCCAGTCGTGTCCGACTCTGGGGTTGCGGCGCTCATCTCGCTTTATTGGCCGAGAGCCGGCGTACAGCTTCCGGGTCATGCGTCCAGCAGGACTAAGCCGCTTCTGGCGAACCAGAGCAACGCATGGAAACGCCGTTTACCTTCCCACCGGAGCGGTGCCTATTTATCTATTTGCACTTTGACGTGCTTTCGAACTGCTAGGTGGGCAGGAGCAGGGACCGAGCAACGGGAGCTCACCCTGTCGCGGGGATTCGAACCGCTGACCTTCTGATCAGCAAGCCCTAGGCTCTGTGGTTTAACCCACAGTGCCACCTGGTTTGGCAGGTAGACCCACAGAATTGTAGTCGGAAGGGACCCTGAGGGTCATCCAGTCCAACCCCCCAGGAATGTTTCACTCAACGTGGGGCTCGAACCCCCAACCCTGAGATTAAGAGCCCCGTGCTCTACGGACTGAGCTACCCCAGAGAGAGGAGGCGATTCCTCTGGAAGGCTTTTAATTTCACATTACTAGGATCTTCGTATCTCCCACCCCACCTTTCCTCCCAGGAGCTTGGGGTGGCCTACAGTTCTCCCTTTCCCCATATGATCCTCACAACAATCCTGCAAGGTAGGCATTAGGGCAGGGAATCTGAACCCAAGTCCTCCTAGCCAGACGCCCTCTAACCACCGGAGGAGTGGAACAGGCCCCTTAGACTGACCCCACCCCCAGGCTATGAGAGAGCAAGAGAAAGCACTCGCCAACGAATTTGGGATGTCGAATTCCAACGTCACACGAGTGAGGCAAACAAATATCCAATTATAAAGGACAACGGAAGAGGTTTTCCCCCAGCTAAATATTTGGCAAAACTACAAATACCCAAATACAGACGGGCATTCACCCTTGCCAGACTCAACGTATTACCGTCCGCCCTTCTACAGGGAAGATTTGCAGGCAGACCGTATATCGAACGAACTTGCCCTTGTGGCCTACCTGAGGTGGAATCTATTGGCCATGTTTTACTAAGCTGCTGCTTTTATAATGATATACGGCGAGTTTTTATTTCCCCCCTTATACAAAATGTCCCAAATGAATCTCTGTGCCTTAAATGTCTTGTTGAAGACACGAATCCCGAGATCACAATGAAAGTGGCCAAATATTGCGCAGAAGCTATAAAATCTAGGGAACAAGTGCTGTCACTGACACGATCGAGACAAAACGGCGGCCTCTAACCATAACCACAAGCCCAACTCCCAATATACGCATGGCAAATGCTGCAGCACACCTAAATTCATATGTTTTACTCTGACCGGTAAATTTTAATGTGTTCTGTGAAACTTTTTATCTATTGGTCTATGACCGTTAAATAAAGAATGAATGAATGACCCCACCCCTGACGGACAGAGCCATCCGGCACCAGGCTGCCTTACCCATCTTCACCAGCATCTGGTGCCCCTTGTTCTCCTCTCCGAGTCTCGATTCGGGGATGGGGGGCCCCGAACTGGATCCCAATCCGGCCGAGGAGCTGCAGAAGGGGCGGGAGAAACCGAGGAGAAGTGAGGACTATCGTGTCGATCCCTCAACCCCAAACCTTCCCCTTCGCGGCGCCGAGTCAAATCTTACGGAGGCGTCTGGCTGCGGGATCGGGACCGGTGCCGCCTTCCGGGGGAGTAGGATTTCGACCTGGACCTGGACCGAGAGCGGCTCTGAGAGGACCGAGAGCCGCTTCTGCTCCTGGGAAGACGAACGGGGGAAGAAGCAAAGTCAGACCCTCTCTCGGGAAGAGACCCCCCTCTCTTCCCAAGAGAGATCTTGAGCGTCAGAACAACTTGGCCACAATAAGGAAATTCTGCCCACGGCAGGACTATTTTCCACCTCCCCATTTCGACTCTCTGGCGCCCTGCCTGCATAACCGAGCAATTCCAAAATATAGACGCGCTTTGACTCTCGCGAGATTGAATTGTCTTGCTCTTGGCTGGACTTGAGGGACGATTCCAACCGATGCCACACGGAAAACGTCCCTGCGGAGATGGCGGTCCCGAATCGGTGGCACATGCCCTTCTGGCTTGCCCTCTTGATAAAGACTTGAGGAATGAGATTATCACCCTTCTTTTATTGTCCATCCCGGGTCGCCCAGCCTCTGCCACCGTGTCCTTTCTCTTGGCAAAACAAAATAAAATAAAAAAAATCCTTCCAGTAGCACCTTTGAGACCAACTAAGTTTGTTCTTGGTATGAGCTTTCGTGTGCATGGCGCTTCTTCAGATACACTGAAACAGAAGTCACCAGACCCTTATATATAGTGAGGGGGTGGGGAGGGGTATTAATGGATAAATGGACATAAATCTGACATCAGGAATCACAAGACAGAGAAACCAGTAGGAGAACACTTCAATCTCCCAGGACACTCTATACAAGATCTCAAAGTAGCTGTCTTATTGCAAAGGAATTTCAGAAATAGACTGGAAAGAGGAGTTGCTGAATTGCAACTCATTACCAAGCTTAAAACCATGGAGAAACCTGGTCTTAACAAAGACATTGGATTCTTATCTCATTATACATGACAAAGCTTTTTTAACCTTCTCACCCTTGCTTTTTCCTGTAAGACTAATTGCAGCCGTTAACAGTCGTCAACAGGTTTACCACAGCTATCAACCTTTCACCCATTCCCACCACCCCTCTGAGTAATACCCCTCCCCACCCTCTCACTATATATAAGGGTCTGGTGACTTCTGTTTCAGTGTATCTGAAGAAGTGTGCATGCACACGGAAGCTCATACCAAGAACAAACTTAGTTGGTCTCTAAGGTGCTACTGGAAGGAATTTTTTTATTTTATTTTGTTTTGACTATGACAGACCAACACGGCTATCTACCTTTAACTTTCTCTTGGCAGATCAAGATGAGCAGGTGACGGCAAAGGTGGCAAGGTTTTGAGCTCTTATCTAGAGAGGCTGCCAGGTAGAGACCCCGCAAAATGTCTGCAAGAGCCAAAGGGCTGCAACGGCCAGAGAGGCAAAAGCTTCAAAGGCAAGTGGGCTGAAAAAGAAGCCGGCCAGCCAGAAAGGCAACGTCCACAGCTGTTGCGTCCCTCTGCATTGCGCAGAGTTGGCATGGGTTCGAACTAAAGACTGACCCAGAGGTTTGACCTGCAAAAGCTCTGAGTCGTAAGTGCTCTCTCCCGCACCCCAGCCTCAGGCTCTTTTTATTAACACAATGCATCTCGTCACTGAATTCAAAAGAACCAATGAGAATCACCCGACGCTTCCCCAAAACTTCAACGTGGGAACAAGGTAGAACAAAGACCCTTTGAAGTTGCAGATCTGGTCCCCCCCCCCAGAACTACCGTATTTTTCGCTCCATAATGCGCCCCGGACCATAACGCGCACCTCGTTTTTAGAGGAGGAAAACAAGAAAAAATATTTTTTTTCCTGGTTTTCCTCCTCTAAAAGGCTGGGAGGGAAGAGAGAAGGAAGGAAAGGAAGGAAAGAAAGAAGGAAAGAATGGGTGTGAGAGAGAAGGAAGGAAGGAAGGAAGGAAGGAAGGAAGGAAGGAAGGAAGGAAGGAAGGAAGGAAGGAAAGTGAGAGAGAAGGAAGGAAAGAAAGAAAGAAAGAAAGAAAGAAAGAAAGAAAGAAAGAAAGAAGGAAAGAATGGGTGTGAGAAGGAAGGAAGGAAGGAAGGAAGGAAGGAAGGAAGGAAGGAAGGAAGGAAGGAAGGAAGGAAGGAAGGAAGGAAAGAAGGAGTGAGAAGGAAGGAAGGAAGGAAGGAAGGAAGGAAGGAAGGAAGGAAGGAAGGAAGGAAGGAAGGAAGGAAGGAAGGAAGGAAGGAAAGAAAGGGGTGTGTGTGAGAGAGAGGGGGAAGGAAGGGGTGAGAGAGTGAAAGAAAGAGGGAGAAGGAAGGAAAGGAAGGAAAGAAAGAAGGAAAGAATGGGTGTGAGAGAGAAGGAAGGAAGGAAGGAAGGAAAGAAGGAAGGAAGGAAGGAAGGAAGGAAGGAAGGAAGGAAGGAAGGAAGGAAGGAAGGAAGGAAGGAAGGAAAGTGAGAGAGAAGGAAGGAAAGAAAGAAAGAAAGAAAGAAAGAAGGAAAGAATGGGTGTGAGAAGGAAGGAAGGAAGGAAGGAAGGAAGGAAGGAAGGAAGGAAGGAAGGAAAGAAGGAGTGAGAAGGAAGGAAGGAAGGAAGGAAGGAAAGGGGTGTGTGTGAGAGAGAGGGGGAAGGAAGGGGTGAGAGAGTGAAAGAAAGAGGGAGAAGGAAGGAAGGAAGGAAGGAAGGAAGGAAGGGGTGAGAGGGAAAGAGAGAGAGAGGAAGCGGCCCTTCTGCCGCTGGCGGTGGCCACGGAGAAGGGGAAAACGGCCCGATTTCGAGCTGCTTTCCCCTCCTCCGCCCTTCTGCCGCTGGCTGTGGCCACGGAGGAAGGGGAAACAGCTCAAGGGAGCGTCAGAGGCGGGCAGCAGCAGAAGCGGCGCCCAGTGCCTTCGCTCCATAACGCGCACAGACTTTCCCCCTTCCTTTTTTGGAGGAAAAAAGTGCGTTATGGAGCGAAAAATACGGTACCTTCCCTGCTCTAGTATCTAGTTGCATTCCAAAGCTCAAGTACATGAAAGGATAGATTAGGAAGCAGGAAAAGGAAATAAACATCCTTGGCAAACATCCTTGCCATTTGGCCTGCCAGTACTTACACCAGGGCTCTAAGATTCACTTCAAGGGGAAAAGATACTATGGGGATCAAAGGAACACACCTAAGGAACATTTTTGCCAGTCAGTTGTAACATCTGGTGCAGCAAATGCTAATTCTAAAGAGAGAGACGTGACTCTCCCATCCTAGAGTTATGGGAGCAGCAGTAGCCAATTCCTTGCAATTTGGTGTCCTGTAAGATTTGGTCAGGAGAACCAGCAAGGAACGTCACACTCACACTGTCAGGAGGCTGGTAAGCCAGCCTGCATCTCCAGCATTAAGCCTGTATAGACAACCTACGCCTGTATGTTTGACAGATTCCAGTCACGAATCTGCAGATAATAGTTGCGATGAGGAGAGAGAGACGGCAGGGGCTTTGACAAGATACGAGAGACCTTCCTCTCCTTCCAGGGGGAGGAGGAGTAAGACCACCAGTTGTTTCCGGTTCCCGGCCTGCTTCAGGAGAGGCGGGGAAAGGTCACTTCCGTCAGATACGGCAACTGATTAATGGAGTCCTGACGCTTTTATGATGTGCTAAAGCTGCAACAGATTTACTGAGCAATAAAGTCATTAAGGATATCTTCTACGAAATGCTTCAGAATGCCTGGCTACACTGCGGACCTACCCGGGCCTGTGACACACACAATCCAAACGGACCGCAGAATGGTTTGGCTCACTCGCACAATGAACAGAGAAAGACATATTTCCCTTAAACACAATCCTACATGAACCCCACACACAGCCCTCCCCCCCGTGCCCGAGTCTTGCCAACCTGCCCCCCGTGCCAGCCAGCGAGACCCAGGCCCTCCTGCCCTGCCCTTCCTCCTCACCTGGACTGGGACCGGGAGTAGGACCGCGACCGGGAGCAGGACCGTGACCGGGAGCGGGAGTAGGAGCCGGAGGACTTGGACGACCTTGAGTTGGAGCGCGAAGAGGAGCGCCCGCGGCTCTTGGACCGGCTGCTGCGGGATGGCGAGGGGCCGCTGGGCAGGGGAGAAAAGGGGGGGGGTACTGAGTGGCGCTGTGCCACCGGGGGCATCAGCCCTAGACCCCTGCAGCCAAAGCGCCCGGGAACCTCGGCTGGCCCCAGGGTGGATAAAAATCGACAATTTTTAAAAAAAATATCAAAAAAATCGGATTTTTTTGATTTAAATTGGATTTTTAAAATAAAATGCTTTTGGAGAAAAAATCTTTCTAAATATAGTCTTCTATTTAAGTTACATTGTAGTCCAAAGGCTATTCATCAGGAAATAAGGATTTGTTTTAAGTTTATCAAGTGTGCTAAAACTCAGTCTAAGTTTTTTTTAAAAAATGTTTAACCACATCAGTTAACAAACATGGATACATATGCTATCATGTTATTGTTTTAGTTAAATAAATTGTTTAAATGGTTATTAAGGAAATGATTATTCTTCTCCTTTCAATAAAGTACAGCAGAAAAGTTGTCCAAATATAAAGTTAAGTTATTAAACCTCACCATAATTTCATAATTATCTGCCTATGTATTTCTAGTAGTATAACTAAATCAGTATTTTTTGATATAACTGTAAAAGCTACTCTGAAAATTTATTATTCCAAAAATGAAACCTTCATATGGTTGTAAATATTGAGATTATACCAGCAAGAATGAGTCTTTCTGTAAAAGAAATATTTAAATCAAGTCTTACTGACTAGTGATTTAAATCAAGCCTTACTGACTAGTGATTTAAATCGTGATTTAAATCAATTTGATTTAAATCAAATCCACCCTGGGTGGCCCTGCAGCCCCCGGACGGCAGCCGATCCGGGAGCCCCCCCCCCCCAGCCCAGGGGGCAGGATCTCCTTCCCTCCAGGAGTTTGGATACAGGGAGGGGATCCTTCTGCACCTCCCCACTCCCCCTTCGTCTCCCCCTGCGCCCACCTGTTCCTCTTCTCCTGCCCCTTGCGCCGCGGGCCCTCATCTTCGCCCGGAAGAATTCGTACAGGCCGTTCTGCTCCCAGCCCTCGCTGTAGGAAAAAGAAAGGGGGGCATTTAAATATATATATATATCATTAGGTTTTCACATAATGTATTACTTATTATTTATTGAGAATTTATATACCGCCCTATAGCCAGAGGTCTCAGGGCGGTTCGCAGAATAAAATCAAGATATAAAAACCACAAAAGACAATAAAAAAATAACAACCCATCATCGTCACCAGTTACTATTCTTATTTTTCTCATCCCATATCACTCAGTGAGATGTTATGTCTCCACTCCCCAAACTGCCCATTTGTTTCTAACGTTACACAAAGTATAAAATGCAAAACTAAGGCAGTATCTCATAGCAAAGGCAAAAATGCTAAGGCAATATCTCATAGCCCCCTATTTATCCCATCTTAGTTTTCGGTCAAGAGAAAGGCAGGTTGCATATCTGCTGAACAAGCCCTCTGGGAAAATAGCCTTATCGGTGGCTAAATTCCTCTTCCTGGCGCTTAAGTGTCGGAAGCGTAAAATCAAATGCCTCGATGTGGGTTTACCTGTATAATGTTAATAGTGCTGCCCGTGTTTTTTTTTAATTGTGTATCTTTTCGATGTTTTTATTGAGAAATGTTTTTCTGACTATCGGTCGAATAAAGGAAAAGTACCGTATTTTTTGCTCCATAACGCACACTTTTTTCCTTCTAAAAAGGAAGGGGGAAAGTCTGTGCGCGTTATGGAACGAATGCATGGTCCCTGGAGCTGAATTGCCCAGGGACCAAAAGAAGATCGAGCTTTTTCTTTTACAAAGAGAGAAGGGGGTGTTGAAAGGCTGCCGCTTTACAGCTGATCAGCAAGAGATCGGGAAGAGAGAGAAGGTGGCTGCAGAGAGAAAGAGATCGGGAAGAGAGATAAGGTCCTCCTGCAGAGGAGGCTGTTGGTTTCCCCAGCGACATGTGACTGGCTGATTAGATTATCTGTTTGGAAACTGTAGAAAGGGCTTTGAGCTGATCCTTTTGCAACTGGGGCTTTTCTTTGCAAAGAAAAGCCCCAGTTGCAAAAGGATCAGCTCAAAGCCCTTTCTTTTCTCCTTTGCAAAAGCAGCAGCACAACAACTTTGAGCTGCTTCTTTTGCAAATGGGTCTTTTCTCCTTTGCAAAAGCAGCAGCACAACTTTGAGCTGATCCTTTTGCAAATGGGGCTTTTCTTCTTCCAAAAGAAGATGCACAACTTTGAACTGATCCTCAAAAAGGGGGGCTTTCCCCCTTTCCTCCTCAAAAAACTAGGTGCGCGTTATGGTCCGGTGCGCGTTATGGAGCGAAAAATACGGTAAGTAAAAAAATGCAAAACTGAAAGTAACATATTATCGTTCTTCCGTTGCTCAAGGCATAAATCCATCTTATGTTGAGCAAGAATAAAACAACAACAACAATTCATTAATACCCCACCCATCTGGCTGGGTCTCCCCAGCCACTCTGGGCGGCTCCTAACAGAATATTAAAAACACGATAAAACATCAAACATTCCCTAAACAGGGCCGCCTTCAGAGGTCTTCCAAAAGCCAGAAAGTCATCTTTCGAGTCTCTTAACTCTAGCGGTTAATTTTGCCATTTCGGCACAATCCATTAGTTTGTCAATCCGCTCTTCTTTTGGGGCAATTGCTGCTTCCGTCCACTTCTGCTCATATATTTGTGCCGCCGTTGTTGCACACATGAACCATTTTATCGCCGTTTCCACTATCTCTGGCCCAATCGAACCCAGGGGAATTTTAAAAAAAGGATCTGATTTCTTTCCGCAGGGCCTGGAAGACAGAGCTGTTCCGCCTGGCCTTTGGCTTGGAATCAACTTGATCCCCTCCCCCTTCTTTCCTCCCCCCCCCCCCTGAGATGGAACTCCTATTTGGGCACTTCCCTGGCATTTTTCTGGCCCATGCAGGACCAGTCTGGATAGTCAGCCTTGGTGAAGAGTTGACGGTTCCTTCCCCAAATAGTTTTGATTTGAGTTTCTACTGAAATGA
>JAWWNI010001603.1:0-26049 GCA_034642065.1 Darevskia nairensis | reverse complement strand
CCGGAACTTGCAGATTCAATTCTTACTTGACTTGATTTATGAACCTTGATTCCAGCGAACTACTATGATCCACTCATGCCCACATTTTGCTCAACTCTTCGATCTGCATGATACAAGTGCATTTCTTGGGGGACCTTGTGAAGTTAACCCAGGCATAGGCAACCTTGGCTCTCCAGATGCTTTGGGACTACAACTCCCATCATCCCTAGCTAACATGACCAGTGGTCAGGGATGATGGGAATTGTAGTCCCAAAATGTCTGGAGAGCCAAGGTTGCCTATGCCTGAGTTAACCCTTAAGAAGAGCGGGAGTGAGGGAAGAGACATTGCAATGCAGGCTTTGTACGTTGCCTTTCAGGAAAGAGAGGGAAATCTGAGTATGTCCCTGTCTTGAGAATGCTTCCCACAGGATACTGCTCCTTTTCCCCCAAAGAGCAGTGATAAATGAGCCAGTGCAAATGGAGCTTTACAGCTGGGAGACAGAAGGAATAAGTCAGCCTGGAGAACTTTTGCAAAACACACGTGTTAGGCAGGGAGCATAACTAAAGCATACCAAACACTTAAACACGTTCAACAGTCATGGCTTTCCCCAAAGAATCTGGGACCTGCAGTTCTGTGAGGGGTCTAATTCTCAGAATCCTACACAAACTACAGTTCCCGGTATTCTTTGAGGGGAGTGGTGGCTTTTAAAGAGCTTGAAATGTATGGTCTGAATGTGACCCTAAGTCAGGGGTCAGCAAACTTTTTCAGCAGGGGGCCAGTCCACTGTCCCTCAGACCTTGTGGGGGGCCGGACTATATTGGAGGGGGTGGGATGAATGAATTCCTATACAAATAACCCAGAGATGCATTTTAAATAAATGGACACATTCTACTCATGTAAAAAAACGCTGATTCCTGGACCATCCGCGGGCCGGATTGAGAAGACGATTGGGCCGGATCTGGCCCCCGGGCCTTAGTTTGCCTACCCATGCCCTAAGTTAAGAGAGTCAGTTGAAACCAAGTAGCTCTGTGAACTGCAAAAATCTGTTTTTCATTTAAGGTTGGGGCAGAACTGGGTTACAAAGTCAGCCTTTCATTTGTCACATATGGGGAGCAGGCACTGCTTCTTCGTACCAGAATCCTGGCTGCATGACCCGAGAGGTCGCCATCTTGGAACTGAATCTACAAATGAACTTCATGGCTGCCTAACTTTTTACTGCATTTCCCCTCTTCTTTTCCTCATGCCTTTGTGTAACATCTTGCCTGATCAAGAGTTCCAGAGAGCTCAAAAGCTTTGCCAAACTCCTGTGGCATTTTGGTTGGTCCTAATAAAAGGTTATTACCCAACTGTGGAATTTGAAGTGGTTGGGGTCGCCCCCCCCCCCCGGCAAATATTGCCAGCTATACTTTTTATGTGCCAAACAAACAAAAAAAGAAAGTGTTAATGGCCCAAATACAGAGTTAGATGGGCAGCATATAAAATAACTACTACTACTACTACTACTATTAATCCTGTGCCCAGTGGCCACCCAGATGTCTATGGGAATCCCAAAAACAGGACCTGAACTTCGTAGCACAGTCTAAGTGAACACACTCTCATTTTAGCTCCATTGACTTTTTATTTTTTTAAAAACCCCACCAGGCACTTGACATAGAATTGATCTAAATGTCACCCATTCCCTGCCAATTTATATTTCTCATCCAGTTTCAGAGATGAAAGCTCACTTCATGATAATGCAGCTTCAACAGCTAAGATGCTTGCATCTTCGCCATCTATCATCTGCGGCTGAAAGATTGCAAGTGTCATTTTGGAAGATGAAGGAATTGCAGTCATTAGCAACAGGGGGAGTGATGTATTGCATTTTCAATCTAACGTCCATCTAGGAAGGATTAATATGGCCATATCATACCACCCCAAAGATAACACTGATAACTGCCAAAAATATATGGATTTTTACATGGTTTTCATTTCCTCACATTCTGCCATCCCTCTCTAGCCAACTCTCCCCACAGGTGGGGTCCCCTATTCCCATTCAAAATGATTGGCCTTTCTCCAGCTGTAGCATATATCTCTCTCTCTCAGATTAACCACATGTAAACAGATATTTTTTAAACCCCAAAAAGTGTCAGGCTACATTTCAATATCTCATTGATTAAAAGTCAAGCTAACAGGATGAGCCATGAATCTGACGCCACAGCAGCCTTGGGAAAAGCTTGAACTCACACAAATCCTTGGGTATCCACAGCATAAAAACTGGTGATCCCAGATTCGAACAGTGGGTGATCCTGTTCATATGAAAGAACACATTACACAGCTTCTGCCTACATTGTCCAACTGATTTAGAAACAGTGGAGCAGAGTAGCAGCTATAAAAAGGATTAAGTGATTGTTGACATTAGCCAAGAATGGGAGAAACATAGCGTGACGCTATAAATTTGAAGCGAGTCCAAAACTGCAATTCATGTAGATAGCATATTTATACAGAGGGCAGAAAGGAGAGCAGGTGGCACCCATGCTAGATAGGGCAGTCAAACTCTGTAGCTGGCTCTCCCAGCCGAGATCCAATCCTAAAAGCATTCCAATGAGAATCCTTATAATTATTGTCTTGCACAACCTATGCAATGTTGCAACGATAATATTTTGCATTAGGAAGACTGAAAACCCACCATCCTGCCTATTCCTGGCTTCTGAACAGAAGTGCCAAAAGAACACTGGTATTGTAATTCTAGCAAGTTCCAGTTTGCATAGGATTAAAATCTTAGTAAGGAGAGCAGAAGCAGTGCAGAACACTCACCAATACTAATTTCATCATCCGTCTCAGCATCGCCAATGCACTCAAACTGAAAATCTTGAAGCGACTGGGAAAACTTTTGTACTGCTATGGAAAGATCTGTAAAAGAAAAAGAAATGATCAGAGTGTACATTGCAGAGAAATACATATTTGGATTTGGAAACACACACATATACCTGTATCCTGGTATACTTGATTACATGATTCAAGGTGTTGCCAAAGTTGCTGAAAACTAAATGCATCTGGAGAATCTGATACTTTATAGGCTAGACTCCATCTGCTTGGGGACCCATCGAAGGAAAAGGATGGGAATGCATGGCAAAGCCCTAAAATTACTACGGACCGCTCCAATGCAGGTCTAAAGACTGCAAATCCAATTATAGGATGCGTCTGAAGACACTCAGGGCAGGCAAGAAGGATAATGCAGGATCACATTATAACCTTGTTTGATGTAAACATTTAAGAAAATAAAAACAGAAAACACACACACCACCACCACCACAGATAGATAGGAAACAGGTGCAATTTGGAGGATGGATGGCGGTTAACAGATTGAGGTTGAATCCTGACAAGACAGAAGTACTGTTTTGGGGGGACAGGGGGCGGGTGGGGATGGAGGACTCCCTGGTCCTGAACGGGGTAACTGTGCCCCTGAAGGACCAGATGCGCAGCCTGGGAGTCATTTTGGACTCACAGCTATCCATGAAGGTGCAGGTCAATTCTGTGTCCAGGGCAGCTGTATACCAGCTCCATCTGGTACGCAGGCTGAGACCCTACCTGCCTGCGGACTGTCTTGCCAGAGTCTTGCCACTAAAAAATTCAAATGCAACTTATTTTCTCATTAATTGACGGCAGAACTTCTTAGCGGGTTGGGGCTTTCTCCCATATACAAATTTCGTCCCATTGGTTTCTATTGATATAAACGGTGTTCTCTGCAGCCCTGCTTTTGCAAATCCTGGAGAACCCACTGAAAACTGAATTGCAGTTATTCAAAACAGAAGATCATCTGGCAGTCTTCTTGACATATTGAACTGCTGCGCTGCCTCTAATATTTTACGTAATGTGTGTTCTTTATTACAAAACACGTGGAGTTAAATGCACTCTCGGCAAATGTCCCGCAGACTCACTGGATGCTTCTTATTCCTAGATATGCAGAAAACGTCTACTGAAGCAATGAATCATTTTCGTTCGACAGCTGCACATATGAGAGGAGACAGCAGAGCTTCTGCTGCACAAGTGTGAAGAGTAGAGGTTTTTGGCAAGTACCATTACCCTTAATTCTTCTTCCCGGGAGGTATCCAACTAAACCGTTCTGCTAGCACAAGGGGGTTTAGCTGCACAGGGAACTTCTCCGCTTTCTCCTCTCCCTGTGCAACTCCTAAATCAAAGTGCAAGTAGATAAATAGGTACCGCTCCGGCGGGAAGGTAAACAGCGTTTCCGTGCGCTGCTCTGGTTCGCCAAAAGCGGCTTAGTCATGCTGGTCACATGACCCGGAAGCTGTACGCCAGCTCCCTCGGCCAATAAAGCGAGATGAGCGCAGCAACCCCAGAGTCGGACACGACTGGACCTAACAGTCAGGGGTCCCTTTACCTTTTTACCCATCTGAGGGCTCATGGGTTGCTAGGTGTGAAATATATTGGCATTATTTTCAGCTCTCCACTCCACTTATATGGTTGGTGCCAAGTCTAAAAAGACTTTTCCGCACCAGATAAAAAGACCTCCTTATTTACTCAGGTTTTAGGGCGAGTGTGCCTCTTACGTTTGTTGTTAGGATTATCAGTTGTAACTGCTACACACGTTTTATGGTTTCATTATCTGATAGCTTTATCATTGCATTTGTAACCTGCTCTGGGATTCCTTTTGGTAACAAAGAGAGGAGGCTAGAAATATCTTAAACAAACAAATGCACATGAAGATTTTAAGCTTTGGCCTCAACATGAGAGGTCAGGGTAAGCAGAAACGCCACTGCAATATTTGTAAAGTCTGAAGCACTTCAGTGAAATGGACATTCACTCTTCACAGCTCAATGGAAATGTCCCCCTTTTTGTTGCTTCTGAGTTTATCAGAGGGGGGTACCGGTAAGCAGGCACATGTCAACGCAGGTGGAACGGGAGAAATAAATGACGGCAGAGGGGAACTAGCCATGGGTGCAAGATGAAATGACCTCACTAAACAGAATAAAACAAAACAAGTGTTTTAATAACACTGCTATGTATAGTCTGGGAATGGCTGCACCCAGTTCCAAAATTCAGCAACTAAATAGCGGGCTGACAGGCCAAACATCGGATCCACGAAACACAGTTGTTGCAGGGGTGTGTGGGTGTGTTTTTAAACCGGATGTCTGGAAGTTGCAGTCCTGGTTTATATCCCCCAAGTGCCCCTTCATAACGAGTTTTAAATACATCTACAGATCAAGCTTCTTAAGATTCCCATTTAAATATATCCCAATTTCAGACGTAGCGCTACAGCTGCTGTTTGTTCCAATGGTTTTGGAAGCAAACTGGACTAGACTGTTCTCCCCACTGGTCAAATGTCACCATTTTGAGGGAAGATATCACACTTTCCCCCATCCACACTAATGACAGGATGTGTTTAGATTGAGAACTGGGGTTGTAGTCACGCTCCAGGTTTTCACCCTGTTCATGGAGGAGAATAGATATATCATGAACTTCTTGATTTAATTGTTTTAAATCCCATATTCTGTGTGGCCCAAAATGCCACACAGAATATGGGAAACGACACACATTTCCTTGCACATACAATAAATATAAAGATTCAGAACTATTCTGAATCTTTCACAATTGCTGGACTTTTTTTGTGAGAGAAGAGAAAGTGTTTTCATGTCTGCAATATTCCTGAATAGTGATGGGATGATCTTTGGAAGTCTTCAAGTAGAGGTCGGATAGCTATCTGTCATGGATGCTTCAGCTAAGATTCCTACACTGAAGCGGGGCTGGACTAGATGACCCTCGGTGTGCCTTCCAACTCTACAATTCTAGGATTCTATGTGAAAGCATGCAGGAAAACCTGGAAAGAAAGCAGCAGCTATAGTCCGACAAACAGTACATCTGAAAAGGCCCTACACACACACACAAAACAACAAAACCCCACCACCAGTCCTGTGACCATTCTGAATACAATCTCCTATATTAAACCACTACTAAACTGCACTGAGGGACCCAGGTGGCGCTGAGGGTTCCCCCCCCCCTACAATCGAGCAGTATATAAATTTTATGAAATAAATAAATATGATGCTGCGTGCTTCTCCTATAAAAGCCCAAACGTTATAACCAGCAATTGCATGGAAACACCCTCTGCTTTGGGGATTATGCGTCAACCCACACACAGCTTGATGTGTCGAGTCAGAAACATATGGCATAGGGAGGTTTTTTTATAAAAGGAAATGTTATCATGGTTGTAAAACACCAAACCCATTTGTTACGCAAAATACTGAGCCGAGATGAAGGCACTATGTGAGAAAACACATCCCTCGGTAACGATTGCTTTGAAAGCAGTGGTTTTCGAAAACATCCTGCTTTCGGAGAACCGCTTTCCCACATCAACTCAGATGGTAGAGCATAGGACTCTCAAGTCTCAGGGTCGTGGGTTCGAGCCCCACATTGGGCAAAGGATTCCTGCATTGCAGGGGGCTGCACTTCATTGGTAAGAAAGAGAACAGAGGCAACAGGAAACAAAGTGAGGCGGTGATTTTTTGGCGGGAAAATAATCTGAGGGGCAAGGGATAAGACCCCCTTCCCTTCAATTTGCAGCTTCGGCAGTTGTCTTGTACAAAAGATTTGAGTTCTCCACTTAGCTGTTCACAGTGTAGAAGAGGGTGGGGGGGAATGTACTTTATAAATAAAGGAGGACAAGACTGCCAACCAGTATGAGGTGTTTGTGCTTTGAATCTCGGGGTCTCCCCCCCCCCTCTAATACGTAATTATAATCATAATCAAAATCAAAATCATTTATTTATACCCCACCCATCTGGCTGGGTTTCCTCAGCCACTCTGGGCAGCTCCCAACAGAATATTAAAAGCACAATAAAACATCAGACATTAAAAACTTCCCTAAATAAGGGCTGCCTTCAGATGTCTTCTTAAAGTAAAATTGTTGTTTATTTCCTTGACATCTGATGGGAGGGCGTTCCACAGGGCGGGCGCCACCACAACAATATAGCCCTGCTAGGTAGGAAATAAAACTTGGGACTTGAAGTTACCAGAACAATCAACAGCCAGGAAATTAGATCAATAATCGAAAATATGCTGAAGGAACAAGTGCGCCCTGCTGACATGTCCATGAATAACCATAGCTTAGAGCAGTGATGGCTAACCTTGACACTCCAGATGTTTTGGGACTACAACTCCCATCATCCCTGACCACTCGTCCTGTTAGCTAGGGATGATGGGAGTTGTAGTTCCAAAACATCTGGAGTGTCAAGGTTAGCCATCACTGGCTTAGAGGTCCCGGGCCCTAAGGAAGTCAGACTATCCTCCACCAGGGCCAGGGCCTTTTCAGTGATGGCGCCGACCTGGTGGAATGCTCTGTCCCATGAGACTAGGGCCCTACAGAACTTAACCTCCTTCCGTCGGGTGTGTAAAACAGAGTTCTTCCGCTGGTCTTTATAACTCAGCTTGATCTTTTATTTCCCTTCTCTTCCCCCCCTCCCCTTTTTATGAAGATTACCCGCTCTGGGACCCCACAGCTAATTCTCCCCTGGCCTCCTTGCTGGCCCAAGTAGGATTAATTTAGCCAGCTAGCCCTGGTAACTATCTAATGTTTATTGGATGGATTTCCCCCAATATTGATTTTTGAACTTTGAATTTTATTGTTACTCATGCTTTTATACTGTATTTTATGTTGCTTTTATGTTATACTACAATTAAGTGTTTTAAATCTGTGGTTAGCCACCCTGAGCCCGGGTTTCTGAACCGGGAAGGGCGGGGTATAAAAAATAATAATATTTATTATTATTATTATTATTATTATTATTATTATTATTATTATTATTTACGGGGCCCCCAACAGTTGCCATGCTCGATACAGCCAATTTCATTCATGCCATTCATCTCCCTTTTTTCACCCCCCCCTTTTTTCCACAGCTAAGATTGTAAACACGCCAGGTGGTAAAGCGATTATGCTTAGCGAAGCCTGAAAGAATTAAAATGGCTTTAAAATATGAATAAAGATGTATTTTGTAAGTTAATATTACTGGGCATATCCAGTGGGGCCCAACAATTACAGCAGACACCCCCAAACTCGGCCCTCCAGATGTTTGGGGACTACAACTCGCATCATCCCTAGCTAACAGGACCAGTGGTCAGGGATGATGGGAATTGTAGTCCCAAAACATCTGGAGGGCCGAGTTTGGAGGGTGCCTGGATTAGAGGCACAGATAAGGGGACTCTGAAGTCTTTACTGCCACCCATCCTATTCTGTTTCACCTCAGGTAGCCTCCCCCTTTACAACCCTGATTTTAAACCGGCCGGGGCATTTTCCCCTTTTCACAAACACCCCACTTCTCTCAACTGCTAGAGAAAAAAACAACAAATGTGCATAAATATATTTTAAAGTAGTAGTAGTGAAGTAAAAAAAAAAAAAAAGCATGCCGCAACACATTAGCAGCCAATGCAAGGCATTTAAAGCACTATTATAACATTTTAGCAATCACTGTTTCCCCCCCCCCCAAAGAATCCTGGGAACTGTAGTTTTTTTAAGGGTGCTGAGGGTTAACTGAGAGCCCTATTTCCCGAGTGCTTTAGCAATCCTTCTTCCCAGGAAACCCTCTGGGAATTGTAGTTCTGTGAGGGGTGTAGAGGCCCCCTAACGACTCTTTTAGCACCCTTAACAAACTACAGCTCCCAAGATTCTTTGATGGAAGGCACGATCGTTCAAAGGGGTACTGTTAGAATGCATTAGAATGCATTTAGGGAAGTTTTTAACTTGTGATTTTGATGTATTTTAATATTTGTTGGAAGCCGCCCAGAGTAGCTGGGGAGACCCAGCCAGATGGGCGGAGTACAAATAAAAAATTATTATTATTATTATTATTATTACATGCATGATGCAGTTAGGACAGAAGCAGCAATAAATCAGAGAGAGAAAGAGCTGGGCGGAGAGACTCTGTAAACCTTTTTTTACAAAACCAACTGGCTTAGACCAACGGTCCTTTAACAGTGCAGAGACAGAAACTATGCAGCCAGCAGCAGCCTCTTTGTGCAAAGCCTTTTTCCTGTGGACAGATGTGAGTTATAGTCCAAAACTAGCAGGAAAGGCATCTCTATGGTCCAGCTTACCAGCTCAGCAAAAACCAGTGTCTGAGCTGGCAAGCTTGAGCATTCTTACAAACAAAGATAACTCTATATCTATCTATCTATCTATCTATCTATCTATCTATCGCTTCCAAAGGATGGGCACACTTTTCTGTCACCACTCTGAAATCCCTTATGATGAATCAGAAAGAGGCTATACAGTGGTACCTCAGGTTACATACGCTTCAGGTTACATACGCTTCAGGTTAAGAACTCCGCTAACCCAGAAATAATGCTTCAGGTTAAGAACTTTACCTCAGGATGAGAACAGAAATCATGTGGCGGCAGTGGGAGGCCCCATTAACTAAAGTGGTGCTTCGGGTTAAGAACAGTTTCAGGTTAAGAACGGACCTCCGGAACAAATTAAGTACTTAACCAAATTAAGTACTGTATTTTAATGCAGGGTGGGAAACCTGAGGATTGCAGTCAGCCAAGGTAGTTCATCACCCCACATAATGTGTCACCCCCCCCTCAAACACAGCTATAATGGCTTCCCACCTGTAATAATGCCTTTTACAGGTCAGTATAAAAACAGGGTCTCTGGCAGCGAAAACTAGACAAAAGCAGCCTCCCCAAACCCTGATAAAGACAGTAACTGTTTGCTGGTTGTTTTGCAAGAGACGTCAGCCAGTCAAAGGGGAAAACCCACGCTGTCGCAGAGCGGAGCACGTCCTGCCAAAAAATGTAAAGGCAAAAGGGCCTTTTCGACAGAGCCTTTGTTGTCCTCGTCAGTGAATGCTCCCTCACATATTTGCTCAATGCACTGCGTTTCCGTCGTGTGTCAGCTTGCAAGCAACAGAGTAATAATGAGCCACGTTATGCCGTTTGGGGGGTTGACTTCTCCCCTCAAGTTAGGGATGCAAGCCAGAACTGTTCCTAATATAAAGAAGTGGTCTGGAGGCGGGAGACAGGAAGGTTTATAAACAGGAGTCACACTATTCCTCTTCTTCCATACATTTAAAGTCTCTCAGTAAAAGAAAATTGAAAAAGTGGTCCTCTACTGCCCCACTCTCGCTCTTCCAAGACCTGAAACACAACCTGTGGATCATCTAACTCAGCCTTCCACCAACCTGGTCTTCTCCAGATGTTTTGGACTACAATGGCTGGGCTGGCACAGATTAAGTTGTAGTGCACAGCATCTGTGAGAGCACCAGGTTGGCAAAGGCTGATTTAACAATTTCCATTTTTCACTGTGTACATTACTGGTTCGTTCATGCACACTGATATCTGGCTTATTGCTGCCATGATTTCAACTTTTCTCCGCTGCAAACGAACCAAACAGAAATTTGCCGGTCCACAAAAGCTTTGCATACTACTACTTCCCCCCCCCCAAAAGTATTTTCAGTGTCCATTGGCCTACCACACTAAAAATAGAAACATAGTTAAAATTATACAATTACAATATTTGATTTGTATAGTTTGGTAGATGACAAGTGTGAAATATGATGAAACTTATTAAGTGATGTTTGAGGAAACGAAAACTAGACATGTTAATGGAGAGACTAACTGACGTAATTTAATTACAGTATGTGGCAAAACTGAACAACAAAATTAGAACGTGCGGATAGTAAAGGATTGTAACAACACAGACGGACGTTATACGAGAGGAAGTCTTGGAAACTCCCTCGGCCAATAAAGCGAGATGAGCACCGCAACCCCAGACTGGACCTAATGGTCAGGGGCCCATTTACCTTTAATCAGTGGTGAACTTGCTTGGCCTTTGGGTTTCTAGAGGCTATTGCCATGAGGGAACGCTTCCAGCCTAGGCAAACCAGAACTCCGAGGTGTTTCAGACCTACCCTTTCCAAATACCTGGCGCCATTCACATTGGCTGCTCCCCAATGAACTGCAAACTCAACTCACTAGACAGAAGCAGCTTGCAACCGTACATATATTTTAGAATGAAACATGGCTGCTGCAACCAGCCTTCCTTGTTAGGTGAGGCTATCATATTCTCAGATGGCTCTTTAAAGAAAATAACAGAGAACGGATTATATCATCATAACCAAACAGACTTCTGTTAGTTCCTTGGCATGACCAAGGAACTGTGTCTATCAAAAACAGAGGTGGGGGATCTTAGGCTCGGGCCTCCAATTCCCACTATTTTGCCCTCAGAACTCTCCCCAGACCATAAAGGTAAAGGGACCCCTGACCATTAGGTCCAGTTGTGACCGGCTCTGGGGTTTCGGCGCTCATCTCGCATTATTGATCTACTTGCACTTTGACATGCTTTCGAACTGCTAGGTTGGCAGGAGCAGGGACCGAGCAACGGGAGCTCACCCTGTCGCAGGGATTCGAACCGCCGACCTTCTGATCGGCAAGCCCTAGGCTCTGTGGTTTAACCCACAGCGCCACTCGCGTCCCTTTTTTTTGTCTTCACTAGTCCTTTGCAGTAAAAAGTCGGCTGTGCCACAGTGTCTATGTGTAAATTAGCAGTAAGGATACAATTGATCTCCCCAGAAATGCAATGTGTCGTGCTTTCGCTAGCCACTGTTCTTGAGAAGGATTTGATCTGGACTTCCAATAGGAGTCCGCTAACAATCTGGCTGCAGCAAGAAGTATAAACACAAGAGGTTTGTGCAAGTTGGTGCCACACTCCAAGGATAGGAGCGCCAGGGAATAATACTTGTGAGGTGATAACGGAGAGAGTATAAAAAGTTTGGGTCCAGAATCTCTGAACTACGCAGCAATCCCACTACATATGAAGCACTGTTCTGGTGTGTCCACTGTCTTCTCTGTTTCAACCTGTTTTGCTATGGTGTAGTGGAAGTGAGAGCTGGACCATAAAGAAGGCTGATCGCCAAAGAATTGATGCTTTTGAATTATGGTGCTGGAGGAGACTCTTGAGAGTACCATGGACTGCAAGAAGATCAAACCTATCCATTCTGAAGGAAATCAGCCCTGAGTGCTCACTGAAAGGACAGATCCTGAAGCTGAGGCTCCAATACTTTGGCCACCTCATGAGAAGAGAAGACTCCCTGGAAAAGACCCTGATGTTGGGAAAGATGGAGGGCACAAGGAGAAGGGGACGACAGAGGATGAGATGGCTAGACAGTGTTCTCGAAGCTACCAACATGAGTCTGACCAAACTGCGGGAGGCAGTGGAAGACAGGAGTGCCTGGCGTGCTCTGGTCCATGGGGTCACAGAGAGTCGGACACAATTAAAGAAGAAGAAGAAGAAGAAGAAGAAGAAGAAGAAGAAGAAGAAGAAGTTGAAGTTGTTCAAACACATAAAAAATGACCAATAATCTAACAAATCAATTCATAAAAATACCAGCCTCCACAGGGAAAAAAAAACCACTAAGAAAAATTGATATTCACGCCTGCAAAGCCTGTACTGTGATCTCTTCAAGAACAGCAGCTGTGCTCATCTGAAGCAGCAAACATAAATGAGAGCCCCAGGCTGCCTTATAGACAAATACATCTGTCTTGTGGGATGAAGAAGCTTGCGCAACAATACATTTGCTAGGCATTAAAAGGTACCACAAGCACTCAAGTTATTATAGCCTGCATCGAGCATGGTCCCTGAGCTCAGGTGCAACTGGAAATTCATGGGTGTTTTCTGGGTTTAAAAAGTTGCTCT
The DNA here is from genome assembly GCA_034642065.1 of Darevskia nairensis. Lineage (NCBI taxonomy): Eukaryota > Metazoa > Chordata > Lepidosauria > Squamata > Lacertidae > Darevskia > Darevskia nairensis. Next base: position 13,384 of record JAWWNI010001603.1, on the reverse strand, counting down.
ACAGGTTAAAGGCCGGGATCCAAAGTGCACACCCAGGAATTTGCACACACCCAGTGGGATTTTTATCATTATTTCTTGGCCTTTGGAAGAACAGGCAACTCAATCCCACAAACCATTCCCACCACACCACATGTTGAGCTTCTTTTACAGCCGTTTTCAAGATGCAGAAGTTGTTTGCCATGCAAGGCAGAAAGGGGCTGAAGTGTGTGAAACGCAAGCCCAGAGCCTGCCTTGAGAGCATGAAAGTAGCCGTGCTGGTTTTTTTGGATCCTGGCCACAAAAACAGCAGCGTGCAATTTTTCATCTCCTCATTAATCCTTGGAACAGTCCAGTGCAGTAAGTCATGTCCCACAGACAGGAATTGTTTTCATTAGGATTTGTTTGTTCAATGTATACCTGCTTCTCCCTATAAAATGCTCAAAAGCGCCTACCGTAAGATACACGGAAATAACACGGTAAGAGAAACTTGGCCATTTGAATACGTGTCTCTAAAAGCTGGTTTACACATTTCTGTGCCAAAGCTTGTGCCTAAGAAGTTTTTAAAGTACATATTTGACAAAGTAGAATGAAAGCGACAAGCGGAAACAAGTTTGTTTTTCTGGAACACATTTATTGCATGCAGAGTCCGCATTGCTATACAGTGGAACCTCGGCTTCCGAACGCCTTGGGAGCCGAACGTTCCGGCTCCCGAACGATCGAAAGCTGGAAGTAATTGTTCCGGTTTTTGAACGTTCTTTGAAAGTTTAACATCCAGTGCAGCTTCTGAGGCTTCCGATTGGCTGCAGGAAACTCCTGCAGCCAATTGGAAGCCGCGCCTTGGTTCCCGAACCGTTTTGGGAGTTGAATGGACTCCCGGAACAGATTAAGTTCGGGAACCAAGGTTCCACTGCATTTATCAGAACTAGGAATCTGTGGTTGAACCTTTTCATACAAAACCAGAATTAGATTCTGGTTTGTTAACGGAAATTATAAACCACAGTTTCCCATTGCATCTGAACCAGGAAACCGTGGTTTAAACAAATGTTGACTTAAAGCATGCACAAAAGGGAGAGGACGAAGGTGTAGGCAGGCAGTCATGATGCTTCTTCTTAAATCTGATGATTCACAGTTTAATGAAGAAAACGAAGAGCATTACACCTGAACCAGGCCACACAGTTTTGGGCAAGTCATCAGCTCTTAGCCCACCTCACAGGGCAGTTGTGAAGGCAATACTGAAATTAGGAGGACTGTGCATACAGCCTTGAGTCCTTTGGGGGAAAGGTGAGATATAAACGTAACAAATAAATTAAAAGGGTACATAAACAGAAGGTGCTCCCACAAATCAGCACTGAAATCGCTTAAGACACTCATCCTGCATGTAGTGAGTTAGGAGAAAATAGTGGCAGTCTAAGGGGGAAAGCAATGTAACTAAGGTTGGGCTGAATTTACTGCCTAGCATTTTGGAAAGCGGAGGGTGGATAAGACGGAGCACATATGGAATTAGAGTGGTTATCTAGGCATGTCGAGTAATGAGCCCTTGGAACAACAAGAGAAGCAGCTATAGCGAGGGTCATGGGAAAGAGACGCTTCGCTCACCCCTTTTCCTGGCAAGATTTTCTACACTTGGGTGGAGAGCAATTTGTGTTTTGCAAGAATGGGGAAAGGAGGCGGGGGACGACAACAGAATTAGAGAGCCATCTGCATATTTGGTTAAAAAGAAAAAAGGATGAAGAAGGGGGGGAAGCCTTTTGCTTTAAAGGAAATGAAACACATTCTGCAGCAAATTCCATCGATCCTTAAGAAGTCAGTGACACACACAGCCGCTGATTAGCTTTCTTTGATGGTAAAGCTTGGATCGCTCACATGACGTGCAGTACTGCAGAAAGCAGTTGGTTCCTCTTAAGCACACATACAAAGCAAAACTGATGTGTGCAACCGCTGTTTACGCACGGCCGGTACCCAACAACTCTTGAACCCTACGTTCACTCCTGGGATTCAGCGAAACAAAAACGGGGTGGGAATGGCTTAGCCCACTGACAGTGAAGCCTCAGGCCGAAGAGTTCAAAATAGTTGGAACACCCTGTGCAAAATTAGGCCCTTTCTGTGTAGTTAAGCAGAAGACACTCTTTATATCCTGGCATTTAAAACTACATGTTTCAGTGAAGAGAGCTGCTCTCATCCGAATCGCAGGCTAAACACAAAAAGATGCTCAGGCGCAATTAGGAAGAGAGCAGTAACACAACTTCTGTAGTAACACGCCACCCCAGAATTGCGCTGCAAAGGACACACACCCTACATTTAAAGCACTGCCTTCCTCGGAATATTTTTTGGGCGTTGTGGTTTGCCAAGGGTGCTGTGAGTTGCTAGGGGGCCCCCACTCCCCTCACAAAGTTGCAATTCTTAGAGCTCCCTGGGAAGAGGGATTGATTGGCAAGCCACTCTGGGAGTTGTGGCTCTGTGAGGGAACAGCAGCGTCATAATGACTCTCAGGACCCTTGAGCATCCACCAGTTCTTCCGAATGTTTAGTCGGAATCTCCTTTCTTGCAACTTGAAGCCATTGGGTTCGAGTCCTAGCCTCCAGAGCAGGAGAAAACAAGCATGCTCCTCCATGTGACAGCCTTTAAGATATTTGAAGACAGCTATCATATCTGCTCTGTCTCCTCTTTTCCAGGCTAACCATACCCAGCTCCTCTAAGCCAGTGTTTCCCAACCTAATCTAGGCAACGGGACACTTGTTTCATTAAAAAAATCTCGCGGCACACCGCTCCTACCCCACCCGGCTGCGCCGGGTCTCCTGACCCAGAGTTACCTCTGGGATCAGCTGTAGCGCGGCGTCCTTTCTCCCGCCCATCAGCTGGGGCACCAGGTCAGGATTCTCCCGCGAGGCTTCTGTTGCTGCTGCTGCTGCAGCAGCCAAGGGAGCAGCGCCGCCCTGGCTTCCGCTTCACCGCCGGGCTCCAGCATTGCCGCCGCCACGGTCCTGTGCAGCGCGGGGCTGCAGGGCACCCTGGGCTCTGATTCTCGCGCGAGGCTTCCGGTCGGGATTCTCGCACGAGGCTGCTGTTGCTGCTGCTGCAGCAGCCAAGGGAGCAGCGCCGCCCTGGCTTCCGCTTTGCCGCTGGGCTCCAGCAGCGCCGCCGCCACAGTCCTGTGCAGCCCTGGGCTGCAGGTCCCTTTTTCCGCGGCACATCAGCCGGTGTCTCGCGGCACACTAGTGTGCCGCGGCACACCGGTTGGGAAACGCTGCTCTAAGCGCTCCTCTGCACACGTTCCAGCTTGTCAACATCCTTCTTAAATTGGAGTGCCCAGAATTGGACACAGTACTCCAATTGTGGTCTGACTAAGGCAGAATAGAGTGGTATTGTTACTTCCCTTGATCTGGACACTGTACTTCTGTTGATGCAGCCTAGAATAGCATTGGCTTTTTTTGCTGCTGCATCACACTGTTGACTCATGTTAAGCTTGTGGTCCACCAAGACCCCTAGATCAGGCATCCCCAAACTTCGGCCCTCCAGATGTTTTGGACTGCAATTCCCATCATCCCTGACCACTGGTCCTGTTAGCTAGGGATCATGGGAGTTGTAGGCCAAAACATCTGGAGGGCTGCAGTTTGGGGATGCCTGCCCTAGATCCTTTTCACATGTACTGCTAGTAAGCCAGGTGTCCTTCATTTTATATTTGTACATCTGGGTCTTCCTGCCTAAGTGCAGAACCTTACATTTGTCCCTACTGAAATTCATTTTGTTAGCTTGTGCCCAGTTCTTCAATCTGTTAAGGTCATTTTGAATTCTGATTCTGTCTTCTGCGGCCTTAGCTACCCCTCCCAGTTTGGTGTCACCTGCAAATTTGATGAGCATACCCTCAATTCCTTCATCCAAGTCATTTATAAAGACGTTGAACAACAACTGGCCCAGGACAGAACCCTGTGGCACCCCACTTGTCACTTTTTTCCAGGATGACAAGGAACCATCAATGAGCACTCTTTGGGTTCAGTCAGTCAACCAGCTACAAATCCACCTAACAGTTGCCTCATTCAACCCACATTTTACCAGCTTCCTCGCGAGAATATCATGGGGGACTCTGTTAAAAGCCTTACTGAAATCAAGATACACTATGTCCACAGCATTTCCCTGATCCACCAAGTTTGTAATTCCATTTTAAAAAAAGAAACCAGATTGGTCTGGCATGACTTATTTTTGAGAAACCCATGCTGGGTCTTAGTAATCACAGCATCCATCTCTAAATGCTCACAGACCAACTGTTGAATTATCTGTTCTAGGGCCTTCCCTGGTATTGATGCCAAGCTCACCGGGTGGTAGTTACCTGGGTCTTCCTTTTCTCCCCCTTTTTGAAAATGGGGACGACATTTTCCCGCCTCCAGTCTGTAGGGACCTCACCTGTTCTCCAAGAATTCTCAAAGATAATAGACAAAGGCTCTGAAATTACATCCGCAATCTCCTTTTAATCCATCACGATGCTGAACTCGATTGCTCTCCCACTGGTGATGTTTGAAGCTGTGTACACAATCCATATCTACCCTGTAGTTCCCTGAGAAATGCTGTCTGTCTTATCTCTATGGCAGGAGGCAACTTGCAGACCAACTGTACTTCCAAGGCAGCTATCAAAAGCACATTCGCTTGGCCTTACTAAAATGAATATAGACTTTGCACAAATAGAGCTATAAAGCCTTCTGCTGTTGAATCATGTTTAACTGTGTGCCTTCCCCCAGAAATTTCTAAAGCTATAATGCTACAAAACAGCCTCATTGGTTTCAATGGTGCCACCTTTGACCATTGTACTAAAAATGTAAACAAACAACTGGCAATCCCAGGAAAATCCCAGTAGCAAGGGCAGGTCCACTGCATTATAATTGCTGCAGGAAATGCCAGCCTTACACAATTGCTCGGGAACATAAAACATGCACATGCACATATCTGTGAGAACTGAATCGGACCAAGTTAGCAAGCAAGTGTACATGGGTTTTTAAAAACAATGCACGCATTGCATCTGTACATTACATACTGGGTGTTTCCCACAACAATCGCAGCATGCGGAGTTGACCCTAGAACAGGGGTCAGCAAACTTTTTCAGCAGGGGGCCGGTCCACTGTCCCTCAGATCTTGTGGGGGGCCGGACTATTTTTTTTGGGGGGGTGAACGAATTCCTATGCCCCACAAATAACCCAGAGATGCATTTTAAATAAAAGGACACATTCTACTCATGTAAAAACACCAGGCAGGCCCCACAAAAAACCCACAGATGCATTTTAAATAAAAGCACAGATTCTACTCATGTAAAAACACTAGGCAAGCCCCACAAATAACCCAGAGATGCAGTTTAAATAAAAGGACACATTCTACTCATGTAAAAACACACTGATTCCCGGACTGTCCGTGGGCCGGATTTAGAAGGCGATTGGGCCAGATAGTTTGCCTGTCCATGCCCTAGAATCATACAGGTAGAATTGTGGAGCTGGTAGGAACAGCTAGGGTCATCTAGTCCAACCCCCTGCAATGCAGGAATCTTTTGCCCAATGTGGGGCTCGAACCCACAACTCTGAGATTAAGAATCTCACACTCGACCAACTGAGCTATCCCTCGCTGAAGGTCTCGTCTGCGTTGTGCCACCCTACTGAGGCTGCACCTCTAAGCCTCTACTAGAATAAGTGAATTATGGACCGCAGCTGCGGCACATGCCAATGTCATCCAACTTTCTGAGATACAGACAGAGACAAACAAACCAAGCAGCTCCAAAAAAAATCACATAGGTAGAAATCTGATAAGGCTGGCTTCTGAAAATGAACTGCGGAAGGAAGTGTAAAGGGTTTGTTTAGGTTAAACAAAAAACAAAACTTCACATGCACAACATGGTCCAAATTGGCAGTGAATGAGCAAGAAAGATTCGTGGAAAGTATCAGCCAGCAGCTGTGAAAAGAGGTGAATTCTGTGTGAAGTATCATTGGGAAAGAGACTGAACATAAGACTGCCAATATCACAACGCTGTTATATAAATCTAAGGTGTGACTATGCTCGGAAAACTCTGTACAGCTGTGGTTGCGACGCACATAAAAGAGGTTACTGTAGAGCTCAAAGATGTGCAGAAAAGGGATACTATCAAGGGGCTGGAGAAATTCTCCACTATGAAGGAAGGCTGCGTTTAGGCTGTTTTAGTTTGGGGAGTGGGGGAAGGTAAGGAGGGTCATGATAAATCATATAAAATTACAGTGGTACCTCTAATTACGAGCACCTCTGGTTACGTATCCTTTGGGATACGCACGTGGCAAACCCGGAAGTATTTTTCGGGGTTTCGCCGCGTGCATGCGCAGAAGCGCTCTACTGCACCACGCGCATGTGCAGAACGGGCACTTCTGGTTGCAAAAACCTCGGGATCTGACCGGAGCTCCGGAACGGATCCTGCCCACAACCGGAGGTACCACTGTATGTATAGTGTGGAGGAAACGCCTAGGACAGAAGTTTTTTCCATGTCTCGTAACGTTATTTAATTGTAGCACCCCGAAGCAGTTTACGAAATGAACCTCGGAAATATTAGAAAATTGTAAAACTCATGGTCATCCAACAAAGTCAAATGATGGAAGCTTCAGGGCAGACAAAAATGAGTATTTACTTCCCACAGCTGGGATAGCTCAGTTGGTAGAACATGAAACTCTCAATTTCAGGGTTGAGGGTTTGAACCCCATGTTGGGTGAAAATTCCAGCATTGCAGGGGGTTGGACTAGATGACTCTTGGTGTCCCTTCCAACTCTACAATTCTATGATTCTATTATTAGACTGGCCTTTGGCCTGATCCTGCGGGGCCCATCTCAGGCTCTTTTTATTGCCTGCGTACCTATTTCAGTTGAATGTAACTTCCCCCACCCTGCAGCTTATTCTGAAACTAAAATCAGGAGACAAGGACACCGTTTTTGGGGGTGGGGGGGAGAGACAATCAAGGCAGAAAATTCCACAAAGCATCTTCTCTCAAAAACAGACGCCTACTGTATTTTAAAGTGACATGGCAGACGTACTAATCTCTCCTGCTAACCCCCACAAAGGTTCTAAGGAACATAAACAGGAAACACCCTTATGTGCAAACTGAAATGCTTTCAACTTGTCTTTTTGACCTCCGGCTTCCAGATGCAAAGTTTCGATATATTAGAGAAGACACCGAGCTGTAAAACGCAGAGATGGATATTCAAACAAATGGGCTCCTCTCAATATATGCTGAATTAGAAAGCAATACGGAGCTTAAGATGAAAAAAAAAACCATTGAATTAAAAATATACACAGAGCGGGGGGAACTGAATGCAAGGTACTCTCCAAGTACTCTCCAAGGTACATGGCAAAAAGGGGAAGAATTTAAGTATGTCCGCTCCAAATAAACAATACCGGTAGCATAGTTTGGGGTTTATATCCTATCATAAGCTACTTTGGTGATGATCCCTAAAGCGATGGCAGGCAGGCATAGAAGCACTGTATAAAAACATTACAGATTCATTTTTTTAAAAGAAAATCCAACAAGATTAAGGACAGAGGAATCTGATCAATGCTCTGCACAGGTTCCTGGTGGAAGAGGATCATTTCAGAATGCATAAGTAGCTTACGGACTTTCTGGCCCAGAACAGAATTATGGCTACTCAAGACAGTTTCTAAAGCAGGTGGGGAGAGAGGCTAGTAAAAAAAAATAGTTTAAATCTACTGGAGGTTAATAGTTAAAGTAAACAAACAGAGCATCTGAGGCAGTGTATCTTTGAGCATCAGTCCCTATGTGCAAACAAAGGAGATAGTACAGGGGTAGGCAACCTAAGGTCTATGGGCCGGATCCGGCCTAATCATCTTCTAAATCTGGCCTGCGGATGGTCCGGGAATCAGCATGTTTTTACATGAGTAGAATGTGTCCTTTTATTTAAAATGCATCTCTGGGTTATTTGTGGGGCAAAGGAATTCGTTCATTTCCCCCCAAAAAATATAGTCCGGCCCACCACATGGTCTGCGGGATGGTGGACTGGCCCACGGCTGAAAAAGGTTGCTGACCCCTGAGATAGTAGAATCACAGAATCACACACAGAATCACTGAATCGTTGAGTTGGAAGGGACCCTGACGATCATCTAGTCCAGCCCCCTGCAATGCAGAAATACACAGCTGCCCCATTCAAGGATCGAACCTGTGACCTTGCCGTTATAAGCACCGCGCTCTAACCAACTGAGCCAGCCATTCAGGCGCTATCGCTGTCTCCTCTCCGCACCCTGCAATAAGTAATTAATTCCCCACAATTCCCAAGTTTCCACTCTTTTTCTAACTATTGCCTGGACTTGAATTCCTGCGATTCCTGCACTACAGGGGGTTGAGATAGATGACCCTTAGGGTCCTTTCCAAACCTGCTAATCTACGATTCTATGAAATACAATCAATGCCCTGGCTTGCACGACGAAATAGCCATCGCTAAAATAAACTAGGGCTTAATGGGAAGCAGTAGCATGCTGACTGATGGGTAATCTATACTGGCTTGAAAACACATACCCTATATACTCGAGTATAAGCCTAGTTTTTCAGCACATTTTTTGTGCTGAAAAAGCCGCCCTCGGCTTATACTCGAGTGAGGCAGGCAGTGGCTCCTATGAAGCTTTCCCAGGTTTTTTTGTGGTAAAATTGGGTGCCTCGGCTTATATTCGGGTCGAGTTATACTCGAGTATATACGGTATTCAATTCAGAGGGACACATAAATTAGGAGTGTTGGGGGGATCCGAAGGAGGGAGTTTTTTCAGCAGCAATGCCCCAGCAGCGAAATGTCCTCTCCAGACAGGCTCGCCTGGCATCTACTTTGATATTGCTCGGCACCGAAAACCTTTGCAAATTTCCCCAGCCCTTTTCATCTGTTTCAGATTTCAGCCGCCTTTCTTCACTGTGACTGCTGTTATGCAAACGTAACATTATGCAACATTCCATCGATTCGGGTATTTTAGAGAAAGGGCCTTGTGCTGCAATCCTATGCACTAACTCAAGAATAGGTTATCTACCCAGAAGTAAGGAGGCACAGAATTGCAAACCAGGTGATTAGCTGCTTTGAATATAATGGAAAATTGTTTAAATCACCTGGTGCTCTCCAGAGGTTTTGGATCGCAATAACCCATCAGCCTCACCCAGCACAGGCTGATATGAGTTGTAGTCCAAAACATCTGAAAAGACACCCAGATGGACAAAATAGTAGCATCTTTTTCGCCAGGGTGCTGTGGACAAAGGAAAAAACTTGTTTGTTTTATATAAGCCTAGATATTTAACTCTGGGGAAAGTGTTGACTCTGCTAGCAAGTTCTCAGCATGCTGTTCTCTTCTCCAAAGAAAAAGAAAACACAGAAATACCCTTTCAACGGTAAGAATTTTTAAAGTTTTGTCCTTGGCATATGGTTGATGAAAACAAAACCAATGTTGCAGGGAACAGCTCAAGCAGAAAACCATTTTGAATTAATTGTTAACAGGAAACGGCCAGGTTGACATAACTGGTTCCCAGTCTACAAGCCCCCAAGAGAATCCACACAGGATCTGTTAAGTCACTTTTTCCACTCTTAGCAAGGGGTGGGGAAAACATTCGCGAAAACTACTTTCTTAGGAGGAGAAACTTTTTATCTCGTAAGACGTGTGATGCAGAAGAAAGGAGGTTGAAATTCCATGCCGGCTTGGCTGTGAGTAAGCGCCATTGAACTCAAAGGGACTTACTTGTTTGTAGACGTGCAAAGGTATGCTCTGTACACCTCTTATAAAGCAGAAATGGAAAAGGCCAGATGGCAAATATTCACAACTTAAACCCTTGATTAAAGTTTGCCTTGCTGGGCGTACCTAGATGACCCTTGGAGTCCCTTCTAATTCTACAAATCTATGATTCTACACATAGAATCAGATGTGTCCCACATCTGGTAGGAAGGCGTTCCACAGGGCGTGTGCCACTACCGAGAAGGCCCTCTGCCTGGTTCCCTGTAACTTGGCTTCTCGTAGTGAGGGAACCGCCAGAAGGCCCTTGGCACTGGACCTCGGTGTCCAGGCAGAACGATGGGGGTGGAGACGCTCCTTCAGGTATACTGGGCTGAGGCACAAGGAGAAGGGGACGACAGAAGATGAGATGGTTGGACAGTGTTCTCGAAGCTACTAACATGAGTTTGGCCAAACTGCGAGAGGCAGTGAAGGATAGACGTGCCTGGCGTGCTCTGGTCCATGGGGTCACGAAGAGTCGGACACGACTGAACGACTGAACAACAACAATGATTCTACTGCCGCAATCGTGGGACATTAGCCAGAGTACACTCACTGCATCAATACTTAAGTTACCTAAACCCAGTGGGTCTACTACAACCCTGTATTCTGAACTTTTAAATAATAATAATAATAATAATAATAATAATAATAATAATAATAATTTATTATTTAGCCTATACCCGCCCATCTGGCTGGGTTTCCCCATCCACTCTGGGCGGCTTCCAACAGAATATTAAAATGCAATAGACTATTAAACATTAAAAGCTTCCCTAAACAGTCAGATGCCTTCAGATGTCTTCTAAAAGTCTGGTAGTTGTTGATCTCTTTGACATCTGATGGGAGGGTGTTCCACAGGGTGGGTGCCACTACCGAGAAGGCCCTTTGCCTGGTTCCCTGTAACTTGGTTTCTCGTAGTGAAGGAACCGCCAGAAGGCCCTCGGCACTGGACCTCAGTGTCCGGGCTAAACGATGGGGGTGGAGACGCTCCTTCAGAATTTATATATGTTTATGCTTTTCAGTGTACGTTGGTTGGAGACATTTTAGGTAACAAGTGACTGGTAAGTTTAATAAGCTTCAAATATACCCCCAATAAACAAACAAAAACAAAAATGCCTGATTACTAGGCTGCCTTACAAATGAGAAATGATCACATCTCTGTGAAGAATAGCTACAGCAGATCACATCTCTGTGAAGAATGAACACCAACCACAGTTCCGTGACACGAAGGTTAAAAGAACCATCTTGCCTGAAGCCTATTATGGAAGTACTAGTAGACATTAAGCCCGTTAAATTAACGGGCGCTAGAATATATGCTCCCTTCGCCAGCCTCGCGGACCGGGCGCTCGCTCGCTCGCTCCCTCGGCTCGCCTCAAGTCCGCTGCCGCCGCCACCCTCCTCCGCCTCACTCGCTCGCTCGCCGCCCGAAGTCTCTGCGCTCCAAGTCCCAACGGCTGTCCGTGGGGCACATGCGCAGTAGCGCAATCCCAGGGACACAGGGACTGGACGCAGAGACACTTGCACTTTATTATATAGGACAGAAAAAACACAAGAACCATCGCTTTCACAAGGAAAACGTTGCACCATCAACCTGCATTCTGAATTGCCTTCTTCCGCCAGTTTAATCATTTACTTTTAAAATTATTTCTAGTGGAGGTACGGAACTCATTTGGAACTTTCACGCTAGTTGCAGATTAAAAGCATCTTAACTGAAAATGGTACTCCCTAGCCTTGATTCCTAGAAATATTTCTGTGCAGAATGTGGAACACTTCTGTACAAAGAAGAAGTTTTTTCTGGAAGGGGGGGGGGATAAATGTGAAGATTGGAAGCCCACACTCCACAAAGTCTCTGGAGGAGGGAGAAGGTACACTTGCTCACTTGCCCAACATGGAAGGACTCACAAGCCCAGAGGTCTTAAGACTGCAAATTGGCTTCAAGGGATTTCAAAATCGCATACAGTACTTGGTTCTTTGCAAACATACCAGGGGTCCTATGCAACACCCATGTGAAATGTCCCTGTGCCCAACACAAAATCCAAGGGAATGGCCAAGTTTGTTTCCTTGCATCGACAAAGCGGTTTCCCATAGATTTAGTGGAATTTCTCAAGCTTTGGACGAGACGCAGCAAAACAACAAAACTGAACATGAAACTTCCTTGCGCAAAGGGCTGTCAAAGTAAACAAATTCCAAAGCACCGTGAGAAATATGCGCTTCTTCTGAGCTTACATTTCAGGGCATTTTCAACAGTAACAAGTGCGTAATTTTCAGATGTGAACTTAAAACGATTACACACGCAGAATCCTTCGCTGTTACTTAGAGCGGAGGGAAACGGCGAAAAGGGAAACACCGTGAGGAAAGAGAAGGGGAAATGCAAAAGCCCAAAGCTCACCCCCATCCCTAACCGCTGAAACTGGTTTAGGTGCAAGAGTGGGGAACCTTGTTCATCCCAAGGGCCACATTCCCTTCTGGGGAGCTTTCTGGGGGCCACAAGCCAACGATGGGTGTACGGAGCAATCGTACCGTTGTAAGATAATACACCTTACCTTTGTACACCAGGCTAGTTCCTTACAGCCTTTCCGTTGGAGATTCCTGCACTGCAAGGGGGTCAGACTAGAGGACCCTCAGGGTCCCTTCCAACTTTACAGTTCTGCGATTCATCCAGGCAAGCATTATGAGACACATTCCAGCCAGGCATAAACACTTGGTGTGGGAAGCAGGGCCAGGGAAGGCTGTAGCCTGGGAAAAGCTGACTGGCAACTCAGACAGATGGACGGGGTACAAATAATAAAAATATTACTGTTATTAAGAGTCATGAGGGCCAGATAAGAGAGGTATGGGGGGCCGCATTCATGCCCTGGGGTCTGTGGTTCTTCTACATCAGGCACCCCCAAACTGTGCCCTCCAGCTGTTTTGGGACTACAATTCCCATCATCCCTGACCACTGTTCCTGTTAGCTAGGGATGATGGGAGTTGTAGTCCCAAAACAGCTGGAGGGCAGAGTTTGGGGATGCCTGTTCTACATCTCTGTTTCAGTACCGAGCCAGAGAGGCCCAGTTTCAAATCCAGACTCAGCTGAGAATGTCACTGAGTGAACATTTTTAAACTAGCCCACTTCACAGGGTTCACTGAGGATAAAATGGGGGCTATAGAGAGACTTTAACCCTGAGTCACTTATTAGATGTCTACCTCTTTAGGTGGCTGGTGGGATATATGTGCTGTAAATGAATAGGTTTCGACAGAAGAAATATCTTGTTTTGAAAAAGTAAGTAATTTATACTTACTCTCGGTTTAGGAAATCTACTAGTTTAGATAAGTAAAGTTACTAGCCTATACTTTTAATTTCTAGACGGATGGCCATGTTAATATCCCCCCCCCCATCATCTTTATAAAGATGATGGACTATGCCGAATTGGCGAAAATGACCGGGAAAATCAGAGATCAAGAGGACAATAAATTTAACAAAGAATAGGGAAATTTTCTAAGTTACCTGAAAGAAAACTGTAAACTATTGGAAACATTGGCGGGATTTTGAAAACACTTGCAATGCAGCGAGAACTATGAAAAAAAAGTGAGTTTTAAGAAAACATGGGGAATATGATACGATGCAGTTTGAAAAGAATATCAAGGGAAACTTTGGAGGGGGGGAGGGAAGTTCCAGGATTCT